>PVJA010044702.1:0-16055 GCA_004027025.1 Myocastor coypus | reverse complement strand
TTCTTCTTCTTCTTCTTCTTCTTCTTCTTCTTCTTCTTCTTCTTCTTCTTCTTCTTCTTCTTCTTCTTCTTCTAATTTAAGTGATATTAAAAATTTTGTATTCGTAGCATGTATTTCAAAAATACAGAATACTTTGAAAATATATGACATCTATCTATCTATGTATCTCTCGACTCAAAGGGGTATTATTTGCAATATTTGTTTCAAATTTGCTCCTCTTCCTCTTCCTTTACTTTATCTTCCCTTTCCATCCCCTTCTCTAATAACTACATATTACAAATACAACTAAAACCTTTATTTTTCTCTTTGTCCTAGAAATTAGTTTGTATCTCACAAATAATGTGGAGTGAAAAAAATTAAAAGGATATTTATAGTTGAATGATTACATAAATCTTGAAGGCACATGAAGCAATATAATAATTTAATTATGGTTAAATACCATCTTAAAATATACTTCATACAGTAACAAAAAAGAAATAGCCAAATTATGATTCTTTATTATATCATAATCAATAAACAACTTGTCACAAAATTCAGGATACACTGAATAGACTGACATACCCAATCAAGGACATGTTAGTATTATAAATTATAAGTCAATGATAACCTGTTTTGGTTTATTTATTCTAAGTATACAGTAGGTTTAAAAGTAGAATTGTAACCACTCTCCTATCTCATCAGCCATATGTCCCCTGAAGGACATAAAGACAGATTGGTTCTTGCTCATAACCTCTCTCTCTACCCCTGTCTCTTCAAAATTTCTATCTATGTTCTCCTCCAGTAGATTTAGTGTTTCTGTCTTAATATTTAAATCTTTGGTCCATCTGACTTTCGTTTCGTGCATGATGGTGTACAAAGGTCTTAGGAAATGTATAATTAGATACTGTGAAAGAGAGAGAACGTGTTCATAGGGAAGGAACAGCTGGAATAAGGGGAAGGACAAAGGAAAGACAGAAGGGAAAAAGAGATATGTACCGGACAGTTTCAATAACTGTACTGTTGATGTCTGCTGCTTTGTTGAAGGGATTGGTTAATGGTTACATTTTTTCTCTCTCCTTTTAAGTTTTTTTTTTTTTATAACCTTTTCTGACCAACTTTGCATTCTAATATATGGTAATCTGAACAACTAGTTTGAAGGCAACAGTATACAATAAAACAACCATTGCTGAATTCCTAATATTTTGTTTAGTGAAATTTTGTATCATTTCTACTTTGTACTATTTTATTTTCTTTAAAATAATTATAATAATTAATAATAATAGAAAAAAGTTTTCCATTTCCCCAGAGTGTAAAACTAGAGCCTTATAGAAGTAACACATGCTACCTATTGTATTGTTATCTTGGGGTGGGAAGATAGTTTAGTGATCTAAGAGCCTGACTGGAAAGTGCAAGGACCTGGGTGCAATCCTTGGTACAGCATGCCCTGCTGGCACTTTGGGAGAACTGCGGACACACTGTGCCAGTCCTGAAGCCAGGTGTGATGGCACACACCTGTAATTGCAGTGCTTGGGAGGTTGAGACAGGAGGATATGCAGAGTCTGAGCTATGGAGTGAGACTCTGTACCAGACAAAGAAATAAATATTAAAAAAGAAATGATGCTTGGCAAATAAAATAATTTAATGAGGTAGTTTGGAATCCCAGATAATTTTTTCAGGAGAAATGACCTCACAAAATTCTTACCGAGTTGTCTAAACAAAGTCTCCATGACTATTATTTTCACTTTTGGGACCAAGATAATAGAATTAGCATAAATTTATAATAAGTCAAGGTTCTTAAAATAATTTACCAAAGTATATATCTTAAGAAACTTAAAGCATTCCTGAATACTCGGTCTTGCTTTTTATCAGTAAATTTTATTACTTTTAACCATTTTGTTTTGTTATGTTGTACTTGTTTTTAATTTTGTCTAACTATTGAGTGGGCAATAGGCACATGTTAGTGGTTGATGAGTAATTATATTTTGTATAACTTAAGATGCTTTTGAAGTAAGAATAAATTTGTCTCTAGGTTTAGCATTATTTAGATAAGAAGGACAAATGATAACAGTTCTCAGGTGAGGGTGGTAGCTTGGGGAACCTGTGGAAATTTCTCACTTCAGAGCTTCAGACTCTGGAAGACAGGACTCTAATTTTATCTCTGCTGTCCAACCTCTGATCTTCCCGTGATGCCACTGGCAACCACATAACCACGTCCTCTTGCATGTTTTGTGTGTGTTCACTCTTTTACCTAGTTGCAGCCTTTGCAGGATGCTACTAGCAGAATGGGAAGTGCCTGACTCCCTTCCAAGACCACTAGTCTGAGGGAAACTCAATCCTCTGAGCGCAGCAGATGGTGGAAATTCAGATTGCTTACTCTCCAGAACCTGCCCTTTCTCCTTACCATCTCTGCCACTGCTTTTTATTCTCTGTAGGCTGAGGGAGAGACATCAGCAAGCCATCTTTCTTGGGCACAGTCTGATCACTAAAAGGAATGGTGGTTTCCCTTGACGGTGGCTCCACATGGATTCCCTTTCTAACACGCCAGTGAAGGCGGGTGAGGATGAGGATGGCGGTGATGTTTGGAAGAGAAGCCTTTCTCTGTTGCTCCTTCATTTTCCCAGAGTCAGTTCTCAGAGCTTGGGGAAGAGGACACAGGTAGAGGATAGTTACAGTGAAGCCATTTCTCTGGTCTCCTTTTAATTCCTGAGAAGCTGTGTTACTCTGACCTTTGATGGCTCTCTTAAACTGTGGACTATGTGTCTCATGCCGTTTAGTCATCAGTTTTCGATCCTGTTTAACAATTGTAGGGTTCAAGGAAAAGTCTTATTCAAGCTGAATTAAATCAACTCATTTAACATCTTTTTGACTATTAAACTTTGTTACATACACAAGCAGACACTTGCGAAATCCAGTCTTTGTATGAATAACTTCACTGTGATGTTGAATTCGATATATAGTTAGTAATAAAAATTAGCTCACGAAAGTTAATTTCTAGAATTTTTCTAAGTGATTTCTCAGGCTTCTTTTATTAGTATAAGCAAAACTTTCTATATTTATCACACCTTAGGGGCTGTTTTGATTGGCACCATATGAGATATTTGTGGGTTAGACCATTAATAACTTAGCTGATGATTACAGAATTGATGTCTTAAATTAAAAGGAAGGAAATTAGGGCCAGTGCTGATTTTGTATCTTCACAATGCATAGTATGCTCATACTCCTGGGAGCAAGTACGGAATCCTCAGCCTTCACTACTCACTGGCAAGTAGATGCTGTGTTGAAAACACAAGAGGCTTCCAGAGTAAAAGGTAAGTGGGAGGCCAAGGAAGCCAGGAACAGCCGAAGGTGCTGGAAGGGGTGCTGGGGTCTGCCAAGGACAACCTTCCTGCTATTCCAGTTTTGTTTACTTGGACTGTGGGAAGCGAGACCAACTGTGATGCTAAGCGGGGATTTAAGAGAGTACCATGCAAAAGAAGCAATTTGCTACTGTGTGTGTGTGCGTGCGCATGTGTGTACACGTACACACACATGTGCAAAGGGGGATCAAAAGGGAACAGTTAATGCTCTGTATTGTTTAAATGTAAAAAAAAAAAAAATCATTCCAGTGAAAGGCAAAGTGACAAAAACAGTGGAATAAATGTTTTAGAAGTGAATAAAAATGTTTTGTGTATTTTAAGGCTTAGTAATGATAATGTAATTGTTATGAAATTAAAATTTTAAACTTTTTTTTTCAGTACCAGGGAATGAACTCAGGACCCTGCACTTACCAGGCAAGCATTTATTCTACTGAGCTATCACCCCGATCTGAAACTTTAAATGTAAACATTCACCATAGTTTATATTCTCCAAGCATTGATTAAATATTTCCAAAATTGATACCAAGTTGAAGCATTTATGGTTTGTCATCGTCTCTCCTATTCACTTAGGTGACCACCGCGTAACTTCGAATGTTTCTCCAGTTACAATTACCATGAATGAATGCTAAATGTTTTGAATCAAGTCAGGACATCAGGGCAGCCATGAAAGTGCAATTAAAAACGTTAATAGGAGAAGACTTCTAGAACTTCTTCAGAAAGTGTCAAGGAGAACAACAAAAAAGGACAGGATAAGTGACATGAGGGACAGTATTTTGATGGAGATTAATGATGATATTTTTTATAATTAAGTTTTAGAAAATTAAGCAATTACAATATCCTGGTCACAATGAATGTGCATAGAGAAGTGTGCATGCCTGCCTCTGTTCATGCATGTGTGCGCAGGAGCATGCGCACAGACGCGTGCGTGTGTGTGTGTGTGCGTGCATACACACACTCACCCACATACCCGCAACGCTTTCCCCAAGGAATTCATAAACAGTACACCTATTGTATCACAAGAGATTTCATTATTATGGATCCTTAACTGATATCACCATTGTAGTTATTGTCTATCTTCAATGAAATACAATTAACTACAGTTAATTAACTACAGTTAATACAACTAACTAAAGTTAGTCACTGTTTTTAAATATTAAGTGTTTTAGTTACTTTTCACTTGTTGCTGAGACAAATACCCCAACACTCAAAATGAAGGAAGGAAAGGTTTATTTAGCTCACAGTTACTGGAGGTTTCAGTCCATATTCGGCTGGCCCAAGGCTGAGAGGAACAGAGCAGAGAGCATCCAGTTCATGGCGGCAGAACAGGAACAAAATGGCGACGGAGGCATCCAACCAATCAGGGCAGCAGAGCAGCAGCAACAGCTTGAGTCTATCTCTCTGTCTCTCTTTATATTACATTCAGGCTCTCCCTTTTAGCCCCCGCCTTAGGCTACACCCATAATCCCAGAAGTACTTCGACCCATAATCCCATCAGTACTAAAACCCACAATCCCAGGGATCGTGGATCAAGTCTCAAACTCTAGAAGTCCCCGCCCCCTGACTCATGAGGCTTTGGGGGAACAACTAGACATAAACCATAACATTAAGTTATTCTTCAAAGATTAAAATGTATGAAAATAATTGAAAATTAAATTGATTCTGAAATTAATAATTGTTTCTGTACTCACAATTGTTGGAGTGATCACGGGATAGGGGACACTAATCAAACAAATTTGGGGTTGACTCCTGACTGCTATTTAGTACTGTGTAACCCTGGGCAACTTATACAAATCTCAATGTCTCAATTTCCTTTGCAAAATAAAAGCAAGCTTTAATTTTGGGGCTGATGAGATAGCTCAGCTGCCTAAAGTACCTGCGCAGGCAAGCTTAGGCAAGTGCAAGGACTAAGGTTTGAGCCCCGGTACCACATGCAGCACCAACCCCATACCCAGGGAAGGCTGAGCTGGACACACACACACACACACACACACACACACACACGTGTGCGCACACACACACACACACACACACTCACAAAACTCTTCAAGTTTAAGTGTTTCTAATTGAAAAGGATGTATACAAAATTACAAGATTATTAAAGCAGTTGAATAAATGTTTGATAGCTACAAGTAGTAATGCAGGAATATCACTACTGTTGATGCTGTGTACACGCTAAATTCTTCCTTCCGTAATTTGTCCAGGCTCTAAGGTCTTTAGAGACTTGATTATCAGAGGTTCTGGGGCTACATAGCAAGACCCTGTATCAAATAAATAAATAAAAATAAGAGTTAAAAAATCATTCAAGATGAAAGAGACTCAACTTCAGAGTCACGTGGAATTGTCCAGCTAACCTTTGTCTTGTAGTTTGTTGGGTGCATTACAAAATGTAGTTTTCAAACCCAGGGACCCAGTTCTCTGATAGTCACAGATCAGACTTGCTCTAGTAAATTAGTGGGACACTGGCAAGTGAGGTGAAGTAGCTGGCGAGTTCTGCGCATCTTCTGAAAGGAGCAGTGAATGCTTAACTTCTTTTTATTCTTATTGTTTTCTTTGAAATTTAACTTTTTAGATTTAATTTCTTTTAAATTATGACTTTTTGTTGTTGTTGTTGTTTTTTTTTGACCAATGTTGCATGTTGTATCTGGTAATCTAACCAGCTATTTTGCAGATAACATCATGCAACACAGCAACTATTGTTGAATTCCTATTACACTGCTTAGTGAAATTTTGTATTGTGTCTAATGCTGTTTTTAATTACTATTTTGTATTGTTTAAAAAAATAAAAAAAAACAAGTTTATGAAAATGGGTTTCTAGAATTGAAGATATTTAGCTTGCTGGTGGAAATGCTAATAAGAAGCATAGGTGCTTAAAGTTTGGAAGCAGGGTGAGAGTCAGAGGACAAGTAAAGAGCTGTGCATTCAGTTCCTTGATGCTCTCCTCAACCTTTTTGGGGAGAAAGTATAAGATTCCTTTCTGCCCACAGTGGGTCTTTCCCTGGGGCTTTCAAGCCCTATTTCCACTGCTTGCTACTTTCCAGCAAACCATTCTGTTTGTGACATTTGACCTAACAGGGCTGGATCCTTAGTCACAGAGAAGCAAAGAGTTTTCAGTACGTCCAGCTATTCTGTCAAGTGCCTTCACTGCATTCGTAGGAAATCGAGGGTACCAGATTTGGAACTGAACAGAAAAATCTTCATCATTTTCTGATGAGTTTTGGTCTTCTTGTCTCATGATGTGTCGGTAGATATTTAATTTTTTCTCTGAAAAAGTAAGTATATGGCAAATTTTATCAACATGAAAAGCATATATATCACAATTCATATCTTATAATAAAATGGGCAATACTCTGCATTGTAAATTCTACATGGCCAGCTGATTCTCATAAAATGTGTCTATTTATTTTTGCCAAACATTTATAAACACAGCCAAAGTAGTCTGTAATTTATCCTTGACTCGACTGAGTGAGACTATCATAAATGTTGGTTTACTGTGTGATTCAGCAAAAAAGTAGCTCAAGTCTTTATAATGGGCTTAGTTCCAATATAAATGTTGATTAATGTTCTCGATTGTTACTTAGTAAGCAGGAAATGGGAAAGCTATAGGTTAGATCATGATTTGTTTGTCAATGACATGAACAAAGCTCCTGCATTGGACAATGGCTTCTGAATTCAGAAAGGGCACTTTGGCATGATTTGGGTCCTATTTATAATGCAAAAACCATCAAACTGACACACCTTTCAGGTAAGGCACATTATTTACCCACTGTCTAGCTTTTAAAGTCTTGCAGAGAACAATTAATCTCACAGCAATGTACAGACTTTGCCGATTTCTGTGGCTGATTTTACTTTAGTTTAATCATTTATTTATTTATTTATTTGGCTCTGGGTCTCTCAGCTTGAACTCATCGTGATCTCTTGTCTCAGCCTCCCCAGCGATTACAGGCATGTGTCACCATGCTCAGGTGCCCGTGCCCAGGGTTTTGGGGATGGCATGGCATGTGCTACCATGGACTGAACCAAGGTCCTTGTGCTTACCTGGCAGGCACTTAGACCACTGAAGGATCTCCCAAGCCTTCTGTGGCTGATTTGAAATGCCCAGTATGATATCACAGTGTGTGGGGCTGTGAGGAGCTTCCTTGTGTGCACCAGGCAGAGTTCTGACTTGCTCAGCTATAACAGGTAAACACAGAGTGCAGATTATGATCAAATGTAAAAATGTGCATTTCTAGAAAAATGCGGGGAAATAATTAGGGAGTGATGAGCTTTGGGGATGTATTTCCTTTATTTTTAATATAGTGTAATTGCAAACACAGTTTACTTGCCTACCTGTGTATGTTTAATAGCCCATCTGATATATTTCCTGAAGAATTAATAAAGAGATTAGCTCCCAAAAAAGTGGTACGAGATGATTCAGCTCCTCTCCCCCAAATAACCAGAGGATAATGAGTGTACAAAAGGCAAGGCTGGGAAAGGATGAATCAAAGATGTATTTAGGTGTGATAAAACAGAGCCTCCCGAGAGGGGCCGAAAAATTCATTTAATCTAATTTCACTCTTACCACCCATATGTTGGTTTTGGTAAGTTTCCTGAGCTAATTCTATTTTAAGTCATTATTACCTCTTATTTAATAGAACATCACTCCTTTAGGCTAATTAGTAACCAAACCAAGTCCAAGTTGGGGAAAGTTATGAACAATGGCTTTATTATTTAAAGTATACTTAATGACTTTCATTTGTTATTGTAAGACTTCTAGTCGGAGGTCCTACAGACATGGCTTAAGTTACTAATAAACAGCAGCTAGTGATAATTATCATACTGAGCCTGTTAGCTTGTACATCGCTTTATTGGTGTGCTGGACTACATCATTGTTACTCGTTATTTGCTTTGCCGTTTTAGTGAGCTCAGCCCTATACGTTTTGTCCTTGGTGTCTTTCACCATGCTGACGTCAGGTCTTAGTTCAGGGACTCACTTTGCTCAAGCGGCACAAGTATGGGTTGTGTGTGCCTTGTCCCTGAAAAGGCTGTATGAGCCATTCTCTGGTTTCACTACTACTTTTTTTCTGCTCTATTAAAAGAACATTGTGTCCTAGATAGGAAATCCTCCTACGTCCTCCATCTTTCTACAAAAGAAATTTCATGAAAAAGAGCTGCAACTCACAATGGACCAGAAGCATTAGGAAACACTAAAAATGTTTGTAAGCCACTAAAATTTAGGTTGCTTAATGCCATAGCCTAGTTTGGCAAAAAACTGAATAGGGTTATATTAGATTTAGCAAACTTCGAAATTGGTTTTACTCTTTTTGAACTTTTTAATACTTTTTTTTTTTGTGGTCCCAGGGATTGAACTCAGAACCCTGTGCTTGCCAGGCAAGCATTTATTCTACTGAGCTATCTCCCTGGATCTTCATATATCATTTTTGAAAAAAAGAAAAAGACATTTAACCCTCACCCAAATGAGATAACCACAAATTCTGAACTTTGGAGCATATATTAAGTAAAAATTTACAACATTTGGAATACCATTAATCTCTCTAATGACATTGCAGAGAATTACAATGGATCTCTTTTAAAAAAATCCATTGAATTCTTATCACTTATATTAATGAGTAAGGACCATATTTAATTATACACAAAAGTTTCAATTTCTAGTTTTTTTTTTCCCTGTCAATTCAGATCAGATATCTAGTTACTTCTATAAATACTTTTCCGCTTTAGCTCTGTTCAATTTCCAAATCTCATTTTCAAGGTGCTACATCGGGCATATCAGGGAGTGAAGGAGACATCGGTTGGAATCCACCATAGTCCAGAACTGTATGAGGTATTTTGAGATCTGCTGTCTCCCTGAATGCTTCCTAGCAAACCCTGATTCAGAGAAGTTGAACGGTGATGTTTTCCAGAGCGCACAGCACTTACTACAGTAAACGACACGAGTCAGAATGACTCATGCAGCATGCACAATTGGACATTCTGGAGGACCGGCTTCCAAAGTTCGCCATCAGCTTTTTCTTCATTGTTGAACACAACGTTTTGGTAAACTTATGCTGTAAGGCAAATATCACCAAGTTTCCTCCACGAAGCATTTGCTTGCTGCGTGTGTGTTACTTGTGGCTATGCAGCGCTTGTCTGGCTTCAGCTGTGTGTCGCTTCAGTCTTTAGGATAGACTCCGGTCCTGTCCACACAGGTGTTCCCACTCTGGGGCTGGCTCAGTGAGGACGGGGCAGGTTTTCGGGCTGGAGGACTGATTGTTAAATGGGAAGCGGAAATACGCACCACCCCTTCAAGCTGGCGGTCAGAACCAAAATGCTGTCGTTGGCCAAAATGCATTGATCGCAAATCAATGCCTGAGGTAACTGATGTCAGCAAAATTCCATCTACATTGAGGTGTGACAAGAAAAATGACTAAACAATGGACTGAATAAATTATACAGTATGATTAAGAATGAAATGATTTTATACTCACAAAGCTAACAATTTCAGTTTTCTCAAAAAGCCCTGCAAGAATAATCTAATAACCTCCAATATTTGTAAGAACCGCTATAATTCCGGTATGAGAAAAGAAGCAAGTATATAAGCGTTTATTTAAACTGACCTTGCGGTGAAATTCCATTTTATCTTTCACATCATCTATGTTAAATTTGGCAATGCTGAATGCAGTGATTATGAAAAGAGAAATATTTGCGAATTTGCATCTATCCTTCTCTATATAGGCAGACAGATGTGAGGAAATCCAGGACATATGTAATTTACAAGTCTCTAAGAACTGGGATATGCTCCCTCAGGTAAATATCGGCAACTCATTCTTTTTTTTTTTTTTTTGTCTTTTTGAGACAGGGTCTCGCTGTGCAGTTCAGGCTGGCCTTCAGTTCACTTTCGTAGCCCAGGCTGGTCTCAAACTCACACTGGTCCTCCTGCCTCAGCCTCCCAAGTGCTGGGATTACAGACATGTGCCTCCATACCCAGCTGGCAACTAATTCTTGACTATTCATTCTGAAGTGTTATGTAAGCCCCATACTGTGAAAAGCATTCACAATAACACCCTCACCTCTGAAGCTCTGTTGCACCCTGGTACGGCCTGGACTCACTGCTGATGACTCGAACGTGGCAGAGGTGATGGGACGTCATTTCAGGGATGCCTTCACTGAACTTTGAAACTTCTATTTGTTCTCACTCTCTGGATCTCCTCCCTTGCTGCTCTCATGAGAAGCCCCACAGAAAACCTACTCTTTGGAGAACTGAGGGTAGCCTCTGGTTAGCCTCTCTGAGGCATATCCAGCCAACAGCCTTTTCTGTGAGCAGGCAAGGGTCCCTTCTCTGTTCTGGTCTCTGGACAACTGCAGCCCAGAGAAATACCTATTTCAGTCTTTGATGGACTCTGAAGCAGAAGTTTCACTCAGAAATGGTGGGATAAAAAATGTATTATTTTAAGTCAAAAAGTTCTGTTACATAAGCAATAAAGAACTATCTGCTATGTAGTAATGGATAACTTTTGTACCTTACTACTTCACTTTCTGTCTTCTGTGATGACTTTGAAGTGGTATAAACATTTTTGATTATAACTACCAATACGTGTACCATATGTACTCATACGATATTTGGTAATCCTATCACAAGTAGTCTCATAAAGCCTTTTCTGAGGAGGCTTCCGAATTTCTTTTAGAAATTTTCAACACATTCCTATTGTGCTTGGCAAGTATCTTAGTTAAAATCTTTCTAGCAGGAAATGGTAGCATGTGAGCATTTTGATTTGGCAGCAAATCTTAATAGTTTGCTAAATGACAAAAGATAAAATTATACAAACTATTTTTCTTTAATGGTCAATGGAATACATCAGTCTGCTTGGGTATAGTCCATCATTACAATATGTACTTTTGCCTGAAGCTTTTTAATGAAATAGAATAAATAGTTATTCTTCGATACTATTTAAGGAGCTAGATAAGTAAGAAAAATAGATATTTTCTCATTCCATTTAATGTATTCATTTGACTTTTCATCTCGAGGGATCTAAATATAATGCACTGGAAAAATAAAGGGCAACACCAAGAGAGAGCTCTACTCCCCTGAGAGTTCTCCCAGTTTTAGTTCTGCTATAAATATTTCCTTCACTTGAGCTTTCACGAATCTATATTTAATATTACTATAGCTTAGAGCAGGAACCTGATACATTTTCTTGTTCTGCTTATCTTTCATTTTTAATACAAAACTTTTTTTTCTTGTGTTTCATTCCCAACATGAGTCCATGCATGCCCACATACGTGTTTTGCAGAATACGTATGTTACACAACATTGATTCTTCCAACATGTTAGGGCCGGAAGGAAAACTATGTCTTCTAGACTGTTTCATTGTATTCAGATCTTATTTAGCTACAAGTATTATATTTTTATTTCTTTTCTTTTCTTCTTTCTTTCTTTCTTTCTTTCTTTCTTTCTTTCTTTCTTTCTTTCTTTCTTTCTTTCTTTCTCTTTCTTTCTTCCTCTCTCTCTCTCTCTCTCTCTCTCTCTCTCTTTCTTCAGTTCTGGGGATTGAACTCAGGACCCTGTGCTTGCTAAGCAAGCACTTTTTCTATACAAACTATATTCTGTTAGTTTAGCAACTCACACCCAGCATCTGTCTAAACTTTGCTGGTAATATGTTGCTCCGAATCTTATTTAAGTCCTTCAAGTAAAGGAATTGGGGATGTCTCGTAGTTTGTATACAACACACATATTCTTCTCATGCTGTGCTTTGGTCCGTGAATTTGGCTCTGCCAGCCAG
Source organism: Myocastor coypus (assembly GCA_004027025.1). Taxonomy (NCBI): domain Eukaryota; kingdom Metazoa; phylum Chordata; class Mammalia; order Rodentia; family Myocastoridae; genus Myocastor; species Myocastor coypus. The sequence goes on along the minus strand of PVJA010044702.1, from coordinate 3,967 downwards.
TCCAGGCTTCCACCTGAGAATGGACTGTCTTGTCTCCTCCACATGCTAGTTACTGACATTACAGTCCAAGTCTCAGTTTCTACAAAGTATTTTTAATCCTGTTCCATTCATCTCCTCTTCATTTCCATTCATGACTGTGTCAGCTACTCATCTCTCATTGCTGGAAAAAAAATACCCAACACCCAGAATTAAGGAAGGAAAGGTTTAATTAGCTCACAGTTAGTGTGATTTCAGTCCATACTTGGCTGACTCTAAGGCAGAGTTGAACATGGAAGAGGACAGCAGCTCACAGCTGAGGAAAACAGCGAAGAGCAAAGAAAAGAGCAGTAGCTGGAGCAGCTAGCAAGCCTCTCTCCCCTCCTTACATTCATATGCAGATTGTCTGCCGCAGAATGGGTGTAGCACTTACACCCATAATCCCAGCACTGGATCAAGAATTAAACACAGACTCTAGAAGGTTCCCCATGACTGCATGAAGTTTTAGGGGTAGGGCTGGGCATAGCATGCTATGGATTAAACCCCCCATCCCTGCATCTGTCTAAGCAGGTGTTTTAATCCAATGAGCTATTTGGTTGGCCCTGTGTCCTAGAAGTTTTAGTAAGATGTATCTGCATTTTCTTTGATTGTAAATATTTTTGAATTTCTTCTTAATTTTATCTGTGACCCACTGATTGTTTAGTAAGTTGTTATTTAAGTTCTATGTGTTTATGGTGCTTGTGTAGTTTTTTGTTAATAATTTCCAGTTTTATTGCACCGTGATCGGGTAATACACATGGGATAATTTCTATTCTATTGTATTTACTTACCGGTGTTCTGCGGTTTATATTTCTTATATGGTCTGTTTTGTACAGCTGAGAAAAATGTGTATTTTTCTGTTTTCTGTGTCAAACACTTTGTAAAGGTGTACCAAGTTGATTTCTTCACATGTTCAGTTTCATTCTGTTATTTTTTGCCAAATTGGTCTATGTCTTTGTGACAGTGCTGTGTTAAAGTCCCTCACTACAAGTGTATTTTTGCCTATTTTACTATTCATATCTGTTCACATTTGTATTATGTAGGTGTATTATGTACACTGGATGCCTGTAAATTTATAATTGTGATTTCTTTCTCCTGCAAGTTTCCCTTAACAAGTGTGTAGTGACCCTTTTCTTCTGGAGGGTTAAGAATATAAGTTTACAGACCAAAAACTGGAGAAGAAGAAAGGCTACAAGGATAGTGACTATTTTGGCTCTAGCCCTTCAAGGTCAGTGAGGACTCAGGCCAGAAGAGAACCTGTGCTATAACATCCTATAACTCAGTGGTTTCCCCAATTTTTCTGTTCAAGGAGCTTGAAGTTGATATTGTCAACAATGAGGATGGCGACTCCTGCTTTTTTTCTGATTTCCTGTGGTGTAGAGAGTTGTTTTCCATCCTTTGACTTTCATTTGACACACTAGGTATCTTCAGTCATTTTCCCCATGATCTCCTTGAATAGAAAATTGGAAACCACTGAGTCACATCTTAGTCAGGAGCTGGTTATTAGGTCTTTTCTCATTTAAAATTAAAAGTTTTATTATTTCCATAGAGCATGCCAAAGCAAAATAATTTAATTTTTATTAAAAGAGAAAAAAGTGGGTGAATTAGCAAGTTTATGTGTAAAACTACTTATAGTTTAAAAGTATAATATAACTGGAGCCACAACACAACCTAACAAATTGGAATATTATTAAAAGTTTGAATGTGAATTACACAAAATAATTTGAGGAAAACCATGTTTTAAAACCTAGCAGATGTTATTTTGCCTCTCAAATCCATTTCCTTTTATTTTTTACTCCTCTGAATACAAATTTCCCCAACTGGTATTTCTGGACTTTGTAAAGTCCTTTAGCTATTTTCAAGGGCAGAGAGTATTACAGTCTTTGTCCAACTGTATGCAGAGGAAAATAAAAAGGTGGCAGATTATCCCCCAAGACCAGTGCCTAATTTGCATTAGATTTCCAATTGTTATATATCAGAGAAAAGTTATTTTCTCTGGCCCTCAATGGGCATTTATGGAATTACAGAGCAATCCTTGCAAGAATGCTTATCAAGGAATATTGCCCTGCAGAAGGTGAAGAATGTTCTTCAGATGTGTTAGCCAGGAGAGAAAGGCTTCTTTTAATGTTCCTACTGGCTCCATAAGTTATTTCTGGGGGGACACCCACTCGGGACACCCCTCCTGTCCCTCTCTTGGACAGGAGCTTTCTTTCCCTCAATAAATATGTTCTGCTCATGAAAAATAAGTTATTTCTTTCTGGCGCAGAGGAAAATAATTAAAGTATTGATATTTGTTGGGCCCCATGTGTATAACTGTTTTTTCACTTATATTGTTCATATCTCAACATAAATATTCCAGGCTTCAAGTAGATCAGACACTCAGGCAAAACTTAAGATATATTATTTTGATTACTGAAACCAGTGGTTTTTTTTTTTTTTTTTGTCTTTTTGAGACAAGGTCTTGCTGTACAGTTCAGGCTGGCCTTGAGCTCAGTTTTGTAGCCCAGATTGGTCTCGAACTCTCATCGATCCTCCTGCCTCAGCCTCCCGAGTGCTGGGATTTTTCTTTTCTCTTTCTTTTTTTTTTTGTCTGAAACCAGTGTTTTAATTCCCTGTATGAAAAGTGCCGTGGGTTGATTTTATCTGTTGCCCGTATAAATCCCAGTATGATTAAATTCAGAATGTTTAAGGAAGTAGTTGCAGGATTTGAAAATCCTGTTTTGTTGCATTGGTTTGGAAGTCAAACAACATTCTTTAATTTTTGTCCTTCTGAATCATATTGAAAAGGCAGGCACAGGCTCTCCGGTCACATGACTTGTCCTCTCTGCAGTCTACCTAGCAGGCCTGGGACAATGAATGGAAAGTGAGGAAGGATGGAGACCTGCTTTCCTGAATTCATACCCTAAACACAGGACTGGAAAAGTCATCTCTCCTTCCTATGGGGTCAGGTGAGCTTCAGCTGAACATCCATGCTGGTGATGAGGAAACTTTTAGACCTGGACTGCAACCCCAAACCCACTTACGTGTTGCACACCGTAGCCACTGCAATCAGACCTGCTTAGTGTGGTTTTAATTTATATAAAAACAACTCATTCATTCACATCTTTTGCCTTAAAAACACAAATAAATATCACGAGTGCCATAGGTTCATTACTACTGGTCATGCTGTCCTGGCTACACTAACACCATATGATATAACTGGGAATTTTGCTTCCTCTTTTCCCACAAAAAAAGAGTAATGTAAATCCAAAAGATACAAAGTGCTTCTTAAAGTAGAAGATTAAAAAATTTATCTTTGATTGAAGTAAGATTTAGAGAACATGTGCTCTGGATACATCAGAGGAAATTTACCTGAAATATTGAGTGTATTCTTTGATATTCCTTTGTAAGATGGAGTTTATTGATGATTCTTCATCTATTGAGATGTTATGGAGAAAACCAGCACAAAGTGCTGGCTTCCACAGTTGGTCATTAATTTTACTTTGTTACCTTGACAATCTTTCCAGCAGATCTGCTAAGCAGCAGAACATTCTGTGATTTGATTTTCTCTCTGAGGAACTGAATTGCTGGAAAGTCACTGATGCAGTGATTATGGACAAATCCTTTCTTAGTGTTCTTTAGAGTGTGGCAAAAAGTCATTGCAACATCGTATGATGACTTTGATTCATAGTTCAACACTGAAGATCATTTTACCCTAGAGAGGGGAGGACTTTGATGTCCCAGGGAATTGTCTTACTTTCTGGTACTTAAGTAAGTAGTACAAACAGCATTCCCAGAACACCAGTGTCCTTAATAAAGTACTTCCCAGTCAACCTGCAAGCCATTTCTCTTTTCATTACCAATTCCTTTATACCAGTTTAAGTCCCTAGTCAAGCAATAGCAAAAAAAAAAAAAAAAAAAAAAAAAAAAAAAAAAAAAAAAAAAAAAAAAAAAAAAAAAAAAAAAAAAAAAA
>PVJA010044701.1:0-16122 GCA_004027025.1 Myocastor coypus | reverse complement strand
CTTTTTTTTTTTTTTTTTTTTTTTTTTTTTTTTTTTTTTTTTTTTTTTTTTTTTTTTTTTTTTTTTTTTTTTTTTTTTTTTTTTTTTTTTTTTTTGTCTTTTTGAGACAGGGTCTCGCTATGCAGTTGAGGCTGGCCTTGAGCTCACTTTTGTAGCCCAGGCTGGTCTCGAACTCGCACCGATCCTCCTGCCTCAGCCTTCCGAGTGCTGGGATTACAGGCGTGAGCCACCACGCCCGGCTTCCTTTCTTCTTTAAGAATAAGTCTAAATGCTAGAAAATTTTGTCTTCTCCAAAGGACACATTCTAAAATAAAAATAAAATTAAAAAGTACTTACTTGTCATCTCTCTCAAGACAATGCACTAAAATAGGCAATATTCCAGATTTTATTAAGTCATCAATTGGTGGATTTCGATCACTGGACAAAAGTTTTCTGTAAGATATACAACTCTTGTGAAATTTAATGGCATATGCTATAATTAAATTTAAACACACATACACACGCACACGCACACACACACACAGTTTGAGACAGGGTCTCATGTAGTTCAGGCTACATGAACTACACCTTGAACTTGCTATGTAGTTCAGGCTAGCCTTGAATATGGATCCTCCTGCCTCAGTCTCCTGAGGGGGATTATAGACATGTAACTCCATACCTAGTGAATCTTGAGTTTTGTAAAAATAAACCTGTAAGATAATTAATAGGTAAAACTTTTTTTTTTGAGATAGGGTCTTGCTATGCAGTTCAGGCTGGCCTTGAGCTCACTTTTGTAACCTAGGCTGGTCTTGAATTTGCACCGATCCTCCACCTCAGCCTCCCAGTGCTGGGATTACAGACGTGTGCCACCACACCCGGCTATAACAGGTAAAACTTTATAAATAATTTTTATTACTCTATAGCACTAACTTGTTTAGTCAACTTTTCTCTAACATTTTTATGTATTGCTTCAGTCATCACTGTCACATCAAATTTTTGTGACAGCTTAGTGCATACAATGGTATATTCAAACTTCTGACTTAAAAAAATGAAAAAACAAAATAAAACAAGACAAAAACCTCAGTCTTTGATTTCCTTGTTTGCCATCAAAAATTTTTTTTAAAAAACATATTTGGTATAGGGTCTCACTATGCAGTTGGGACTCATATTATTTTCAGCCTCCCTAGCACTGGAATTATAGGCATGAGCCACCACGGCCTTGGTGGTTGGCTCAGGGTCGTGGTGCCAAGGCTGGTGTGGCACGTGGTACCATGGAGCAGACCTCAGTCCCTGCACTTACCTAAACAGGTGCTTAGTTCACTGAGCTATCTTGCTGATCCTCAAAATTAAATTTGATCAGCAGAATCACTATGCCAAAAAACTCAAAATACAAGCTGTGTAATGCATAAAATTAAAACTTATTCTCCAAATTTAACTTACCTAGCAGCTTGAACTGCACTTAACTGAATTCCTTGGTTATCACTTGAAGCATTCTATAGAAAACAAAACACAAAAAATAGAATAAAATATGAAAAAAATCAGCTTCTGATACAGATATACAATAAGTTGTCTAGTGCTAGAAATTTGAAGAGGGGCCAAAAAAAAAAAAAAAAAAAAAAAAAACTGAACTTACTTGAACAATAGCTTCTAGAGAAGTATTTTGCTGAGAAAAAAATTGCAGAGAAAACTAAGTTAAAAAGTCACCTTAAATGGTGTATTTATGTAAAGTCTTTCACTGAGATTTTAAATTAGCAGAATATAGTAACTTACCACTCTATAATCACCATCTATATCAGAGTCTTCACAGATATCTTCATGTGGTACATTCCTTCTCTTTAAGAGATGTTCATCTCTTTTATTCTTTAAAAAAAGTCAGAATTTCAGCGTTTTTTTTTTTTTTTAAATGAACATTGTCATATAAGTTAGGCAATCCTTTGCCTATATAAATAAAATATGAAGAGTATTACTTTAAAAGTAATACTCAAATACAACCATTTAAATCAAATTGTGAATTGAACAAATAACTTACACTAATTTGAGTCCCAAACCAAAAATGTTACATTTCCAACAAAACAAAGTATACAAAGAAAGTTAAAAAAAGTGTATAGGGAGCTGGGGAGATGGCTCCGAGGCACAAATGCCTGCTGGGCAAGTGCAAGGTCGTGAGTTTGAACCCTGGTTTCACAAAAAAAAAAAAAAAAAAAAAAAAGTGTATAGTTTAAGCCAAAATCAATCATATATATTCATTTAAAAGTACATTATTTTACATGTCATTTAGGAACTTGCCTTTCCCCTCCTAAAAGCAACATCAAAACAAAAGTTGGGCAGTTCAAAATTAAACAAAAATCAATACCTTATAAAATTCAAGCACCCTTTTAATTTCATTGAAAATGTTTGATAAGTAATTCTGAACTACTTGTCTACTGTAATACCTGAAATACCTGAAATTGGATAAAATTTTCAAGTAACAAATTCTTTGAAGGGAATATCTACCATTGTAACAACTATTTAGTATAACTGTCCCTATTACTCTTTTTTTTTTGGTCTTTTTGAGACAGGGTCTCACTATGCAGTTCAGGCTGGCCTTGAGCTCACTTTTATAGCCCAGGCTGGTCTGGAACTCACACCGATCCTCCTGCCTCAGCCTCTCAAATGCTTGGATGACAGGCATGCGCCACCACACCCGGCCCTGTCCCTATTACTCTTATAAAATAAAATTACAAAAATATATGCTAGGTTGTATACGTCTTTTTAGATAGTGGACAAGTTGTAGTTGTACCCTTCCAATCCAGTAACTTTTAAAATTCAGTAAAAATTTTCCTCTTTCAACGAAAAAGCAATACTGAGTGCTTGAAACAGAAAAAAGCTTATCTATATTCAGTAAGTAAAATTTACCCATTTTATAGACAGCATATATTTTGTATCTTCTACATATGCCATAATGCCCTTAAAATTATGCCTGGAAGTATCAACATTAAACAAACTCACCTTCCTTAATTCAACTACCACTTCATTTCGCTGTCTTCTCATTGTCTACAAAAATAGAGTAAAAAATAAACGTTAACCACATCAAACTGTTTCACATCTTAAAAAAAAAATATCGAAGCATTTTAATGATTATTCCTAACTTTTCTTCTAGTCATATAGTCTCATGCTATATTATAACATTATATAGGTGATTTTCTGGCTTCAGTTCACACTTATATTACAAATATTGTCTCTAAATTATAACACTAAGTATATTGTAATTTAAAAAAAAATCAAGGTTATAAAAAATATGCAGTTAACATAAAGTTAAGGGCTCATAATGTCATTCCCCATGTGAATCAATGACATTATGGAGTTAATACATATAAAAGGCTAATAAATTCAACTGCCAAGAAGGAAGGGGAATAATTCCCTTGCTCATCTAGTTTTTCTTTTTAAAAGTCAGTAACATTACATTTCTATGATTCTTCCTACTTTGGTTTACTTTAATATAGACTTTAGCAATTTTCCATACTGTTATTTACAGAATCTTTGGTCTTCCTAATGACAAGTTATAATCACATATTGTGTCCATTTTCTTATTATCCTTTTTAAATTTTCAAATAAAAAATTTTAAATGAGTATCATAGTTAAATGACATTCAGATATTAAAAAATAAGTTCAAGCTGTTTCTGTATACAGGTCCAGCTCATTCTAGTAATAAATTATTATTATTATTATTATTATTATTATTATTATTATTATTGTTATTTGTAGTACCAGGGCTCAAACTCAGGACTCTGCACTTGCCAGGCAGGTGCTCATGCTATTGAGCTATATCCCTGACCCTCATTCTAATAATTACATATATATGAAGACACAGTAAGTAAAAATACCCAGTCACAAAGCAGTACTTTAGAGATGTAATAAGCATACCAAAACTGAACTTTTTTATCTTTAACAAACATACGCTACCTCATCTCAGCAAGTGGCAGATCTAACCCTTCCATGTGCACAGACTCGAAACCTTGGAGCCCTCCTTATTTTTTCTCTTCATATTAACATATTCACTTTTAGCAAATCTCTTTAGTTCAGCCTTGAAAACAACCAAAATCCCACTATATATCACTTTCTACTCAGTCCAACTCACCATTATCTTTCACCTAAATTACTCAGAAACCCTCCTGCCATGTATCCCTCTTGCTCTTGCTCTCAATCCTCATCCTTCCCCAGGCAAATCCTCAACACAGGAAACAAGAGTAATCTTCATAGGAAGTCTTAATTTTGTGAGTCACAGACACCTTTGCTAGATAGTGGGTTTTTTAGATAGTGCTTATACAAAAATATATATAAGATTACCAAGATTATCAAGGAAATCACACTGATATTTATATAAATATATAAATATGAAATAACAAAATGTAAAATGGGTATATCTTCATTACTACATTAAATGTGATCTTCAGAGGGTGTTACAGCAATTATAATTTCAAAGCAATGAGACCATAAATGATATTTCAGCGTATCTCCAACAATAATAATGTGATTTTTATTAGTGATGACAAAGTTGCAAGCACCTGTTTACTAACTACATTATTAAGTGCAGGGAACACAGTTTCATATAAAAATTAAGGAAGCTAAACAGGTTGTCATGCCATATGTGTGAAGCCATCAACTTACATGCAAGGTGAGAAACCACAGAAGAACAAAGCCATGTCTATTTGCACTGCCCATCCTGAGAAGTGGGACCACATTATCTGTCCTGCCTGTTTGGGAAACATAACCATATTATCTCCACTTGCAACTCTTCCCCTCCCCTTTAAATCCTTGGTTCTATACTAGTTTCCTGCTGACTATGCTCGCTCTCTCTGTGTATAAACTGGCTCAGAGTTTCCCTCTTTGGAGGGACTTTAAGCCTTCTGGCTTCTCACAAGGCTTCCCAAGGGCCTGCAGCTTAGCTCGGTTGTTTAAGTACCTGCGTGGACAAATGCAGTCAGGTGCTGGGGACCAGGGTTCGGTCTCCAGCTCCACAAGCCTTACCCAACCTGCCCTTAAGGCAACCTGAGCCAGAAGAAAAAAATCCTTCATATGGCTCCCCAGATACATGCCATCTGCATCAGAAGGGCTAAGACTCTCCCTTTTCTCCTCTCCAATCCCCCCAAAATTTCCCCTAACCTGACTCCCCCATCCCACTCCACATCAAGAGTCCACTGTCTGGTGCCTGAAAGCTCCCCATAGCACTGAGTACACAATCCTTTTTCCTGCAAAACAGGCCTGAGCCCAGTCTAGGTAAGGAAAGCATGGTCCTGTGAGCCCCTCTCCCCTCAAATGTGGCATGCCTCAGGCTGTGCAGTCCTGCCCTCCCTTCTGTTACCACATTGTGGCTGCCTGACTTTGTGAGCAAGCTGGTCTATATCAGGTTGAGCTTATCCAAGGCCACCTTTCAAAGGCCCACTGCTGCTCATAGTGGCACAGACCCAGGGCACCTGGCTGTATGCAGTTTTCTCAAACTTTGCACCATGTGTTCTCTCAACCTTCACTCTACCATACACCAGATCAGGACTAGTTTCCAAGTCCATCTTCCTCTCTCTGTCATACCTCTCACCTCTCCTAGGTCAGTCCGTGTTTGAGTTCCTTCTCTTCAGATTCTTAAAACTCCAGTTTTTCTTCAACTTGTCAAAAGTTAACTTTAAAGCCCTTGACTGGAGACTTTGGGAGGTTAAATTAACAAAGCTTACCAAAACTGTATGCCTTTAACAAGGGACAACAGCTAGCAAACAGCAATTTATACTTGTGCTTTATTATGCCAACATTGATATAACAGATCTCTTCTGGGTATTCAATAGCTAAGTTTAGGTGACCAGAACTAGAGAGATAAATGGGCTAAAAATACAGTCAATATTTTGGTCCTGGCACTCCAAAATTATAGGAGACCCAGGCAGTGAGAACTTTTCCTATAGGATCCTACAAATGTTAGTCACTCAATCCTGGGCAAGGAGATTGCTGGACTCCAGAAGACAGAGATCAGCAAATGCATCATCGGGTGCCAAAGGAGTCATCAAGAGAGAAGTCTACCATCCTTTCACAGAAAGTGACAGGTTAACCAAAACCTTGACCCATTCTGGCAGCTGACACTGAAATGAATGGTGAAATTCTGTAGATGGTTCTAAAAGTAATGCCTAAAGAGGCTTAACTGACCTTGATACACAGCAATAGGTCAATTCTGACTAACCTAGGTCTTACTTTCTATTTTTTGAATTTTTATTTTAAAAGAATATAAAACAGTAATTAAAAAACAGCATTAGAAACTCTAAGATTTCACTAAACAAATAGGAATTCAATGTTCAGATTACCAGATACAAACATGTAAGAATCATTTAAAGAAAAAACAAAACAAAAATAAAGAAGTTATAAGAAATTCAAGAGGAAAAAAAATCAGTAAAAAAAAAAGTTTTAAGAATTAACTGCTCTGGTTCTGAAACAAGAAAAAAACAAAAACAAAAAGAATTAACTGCTCTGTCAAAAGATCAGTAGATTGACAATTATCTAAATATTCTCTTCTTTCATTTGTCCTTTTCTTCATCCCAGTTTTTCCTTCCCATTGAACAATTTCTTTTCCTTTCACAGTATCTGTTGTACTTTTTAGATATTCATTACTCTTTCAGGTTCTCACATGTTTGCACATGTAGATCTGATTTCACTTACCAATATAGTCTCTAGTTGCATCCATTTATCTATAAAGGCCTCAAATTTTTCTTTTTTATAGCTGAATAATATTCCATTGTGTAAGAATACATGTTTTCTACCCATTCCATGGGCATCTGGGTTGTTCCCAAAATTTAGCTATGACAAATTATGCTGCTACAGACATGGGTGCACGTATATCACTGTGGCATGATGACTTCAGTTCTTTTATTTGTTTATTTATTTATTTTTATGGCCAGCGCAGCCTGCCCTGAGGGCAGGGCTGGCCCAGCATGTGATGCCGGGGATCAAACTGCGGTCCCTTCAGCCGCCCAAGCTTTCCTTAAACTGGTGCTTTAGACCACTGAGCTATCCCGTTGGGCGACTTCAGTTCTTTTAGAAAAATACCTATGAGGGGAATAAGCTGGCTTGAACGGGACTTCTAATCTAGCTTTTTGAAGAAATCTCCATACTGATTTCCACAATGGTTGTACCAGCCTGCACTCCCACCAACAGTGGAGAAGGCTTCCTTTTTCCTTACAGTCTCTCTAGCATTTATTACTGGTTGACTTCTTGATGACAGCCATTCTTTCTGGCTTTAAGATGGTATTTCAATATTATTTTAATTTGCATTTCTCAAGTGATCAATAATGTTGAGCAATTTTTCATATATTTATTTGCCATTTGTATCTACATTTGTGAAGTATATTTTATCTTTGAATTCTGGAGGATTAACTTTTTTTTTTTCTTTTCTTTTCTTTTTCAGTACCAAGGATTAAACTCAGGACCCTGAGCTTGCCAGGCAAGCACTTATTCTACTGAACTTTCTCCCTGGCCCTTGGAGACTTAATTCTTATAAATTCTTTATATGTTCTAGATAGGAGTCCTTTGACTGAAGGACAGTCTGCCATAACTTTTCCCCAACTTGTGGGTTTTCTTTTTTACTCTGTTGGTGATTTCTTTTGACATGCAGATTTTTTTTTTTTTTTTTTTTTTAATGAGATCTCAACTGCTAATTCTTTGAAGAATTTCCTAGGTAGTCTGAAATTTTGGTTCATGAACTCTTTACCTACTCCTACGTCCTTAAGGTTTCTATCTACTTCCCTTCCAGAAAATTTAGTGTTTCAGTTTGAATATTTAAATCTTTGATCCACTTTGACTGTAGTTTTGTGCATGGAGATAGGCATGGGTCTATTTTAGCCGTTGGCATGAGGAAAGTCATTTTTTTCCAGCACCACTTATTAAAGAGGCTATGTTTCTTCCAGTGAACATGTTTGGCCCCTTTGTCAAAGCTAAGTGTGCTTGTTGTTGTGTCTACTTCTAATCTTGTTTCACTGATCCTCAGGTTTTTTTCTTTTTGTTGCCAGTTTCATGCTGATTTTATCATTTGCTTTGTGGTATAATTTCAAGTCAGGAATTGTTATGCCTCCTGCCTTTCCTTTGTTATCCAGGGTTGCTTTTGCTATTTTAGGTCTCTTCTGGTTCCAGATGAATGTTAGGAATTTTTTTTTTTTTTTTTCTAAAAAAAAAAACCTTTAGAGGCATACTAATGGTATTTTAATTGGGATTGCGTTGAATCTGTATAACAATTTTGGGAATATAGCCATTTTCACAATGCTGGTTTGTCCTATCCAGGGGCAAGGAGTGTCTTTCCATTTTCTGAAACCCACTTCTATTTCTTTTTTTCAAAGCACTGTAATTTCCACCATATAAATCCTTGACTTCCTTTGAGATTGATTCCTAAGTATTTCCACAGGTCTTACTTTAACACAGTCCTAAATACCCAGTAGAGAAAGTAATCAAAAGAGATAGATCAACTTTTGTGACCTATGTACCCTTCAAAGTAGTGGTCATTCATTTTAGAAGATACCTTAACTAACCTCTCTCCAAAATAATAATAATAATAATAATAATAATAATAATAATAATAATAATAATAATAATAAACAATTAATGAGACATACCTTCCTCTAGATCAGATGGTTTACATATTCTGAGAGCAGTACAGGGGGATATTTGTACAATTATAAAGACTAAATGTGTGTTCATTGCTGATACTTTTGCTACCTCAATGAGTATTCAAGATATAAAATGGCAGGTCAATGTCATGTAAGATTCTAAAACTGCCCAGACCAGTGGTTCTCAACCTGTGGGTCACAACTCTGGCGGGAGTCGAATGACCAAAACACAGGGGTTGCCTAAAGCCATCGGAAAATGTTATTTATTTGGAATTATAGTTTTGAAGTAGCCACCAAAATTATTTTTTGGTTTGGGGTCACCACAACATGAGGAATTGCATTGCGTTGTCACGGCATTAGAAAGGTTGAGAACCAATGGCCTAGACCTTCTCCTTACACTTTCTATAAAAAGTTATTAGCGGCTTCTCCTGATAAAAATATTTTTTGATTATATTCATAATAGCCTTGTTGATTTTATGTTTGACCCAAACTTAATTGTTTCTTTGGCCTTGTCTCTTTCGGACTTAAAGCTGTATATTCTACCCAAGACTAGAACACCTGATATCTATTAATGGCCTTTAGATAGACCTTCTGCGGAGTGTCTGTGTCAATCACAACTGTGATCCCCTTCAGCTTGAAGTTACCAGAAAGTCGTCACCCCTTACCACCTTCAGGTAGCCTGAGATACCTCTCCAGAAGTAGGAATACTAGACAGCTAAGTTAGGTAAAATTACAAGCACACCTCTACAGTAGTCAAGGGTGTATCAGCTAGAGGGCAGGCCTCAAGATAAAAATAAAAGACCAGGCCTACATACTCCCCAAGGGAGACCTAAACATTTTACTGTAGACAAGGTTTTATTTCCCTGCTTTTAGACTCACTTAAAAAAAAAAAAAAAAAAAAAAAGAGTCATATGGTGAACTTTGATACTAATTACAAGACAAATTTAGAAAATGCCACAAAATGGGCTTTCTTATTAAATCTTTTTTTCGTATTAAATCTATTTTTTTTTAAATAAATTGTTTTATTTTTCATCAGCCTCATTCCCATTTTGCTTAGGCGTCAGAATAGCTCAAGACCACTCGGTGGTGGTTCCTACCCACTCAGTGGCCTGCGCGGTGCGGGCTGCAGACCAATCTTCTGTGGCTGGCTGAGCACTCCAGTCTTCAGTAGGGAACTGCTAAATGGGCACAGATGGCACCTGCACGCCTTCGGACCAGTCTGTGACCTCAGGCTGAGCAGCAGTGAACTCCGGAGCTGGTGCAGTCCATTCACCCTGAAACTCCTCCTTGGTCACAGCCTTTTCAGCAGCCGCCTGCTCTTCCTTTTCAATCTCTTCAGGATCCCGGTAGAAATAGAGATCAGGCATGATTTCCCATGGGTGTTCACGGGAAATGGTACCACGCATGTGCAGCACTTCCCGGGGCCAGCACCCACATCAGACCCACAGAGTGAGCTCCCTTATTGTTGCATGGGATAGCAATGTTCACATAGCGCAGAGGAGAATCTGTGTTGCACAGAACAATGGTTGGCAGATTGACATAAGATGCCTCCGTGAGGGGCTGGTGGTCAGTCCTGGGATCGGTAACCACCAGAAGACATAGCTCTCTGAGGCTGCCTGGATCTGGTTAGTGAAGGTTCCAGGAGTGAAGCAGCCAGCAATAGGAGTAGCTCCAGTGGCAGCAGCAAACTTCAGCACAGCCCACTGGCCCGTGTTCCTAGAAGAGATGACGCTGACATCAGCAGGGTTTTCAATGGCCACTATGGCTGGAGCTGCCAGAATGAGCTTCTCCCAAGTCTGCTTCAGATTTATGATGTAGATTCCATCACTTTCCCTTTTGTAGATATATTGCTCCATCTGGAAATCCAGGTTGGTGCCACCTAAGTGGGTTCCTGCAGCAAGGAACTTGAGGGCGTCCTCCTCCTTCATTTGCAGGACATCAAGGGCTCCGGACATCGTGAAGTTTCCCTTTAAGTTACAATGGGAATCAAGAACAACGCTGTATGGACCCCAGCTGGGCAGCACGGAAAAGTTAAATCTAATTTATATTTAGAAAATACACATGCCTACTAATAAACTACAGGACCTCTTCTGTCAGTTTAGCTTTTCTCTTCTTTTTATGTGCATATAAAAACTAATGGATGTACCTTTACAGACAATGTAAATCATGGTTGCTAGGCAATGATAGTATGGTTAACCTGTGGGCTTCAGAGACAGAAATTTTTAGATGAGACTTTAAACAAAGTGTAGCTTTGTCTTATTGCTACAGGGGTTGCCTAAATGATTAGATAGATGACAAAGATGTACTGGAGGCTTCTTTGCCCTAGAGCCCAGCAAAGAATTCTTCTGGGCCATTTATTTGCTTCTGTCTATTTCTAGAAGTGATCTCTTTTACAGGGTAAAAAGTGTTACAACTATTTTCAACTTGCTCTTTGATATTTTTTCATTGTCTCTCAAACTTTATTTTTTAAAAAAGATTATTAGTCTTACAACCATGCTTCCTTCTTAACCATTACATCAAATCAATTATAACCTATGCTGGAGGTCCCAGGGATCCCCAACTGGCTTCTTCCCAGATCTTTTTTGCTTACTCACCAAAGACTGAAAGGCTCTAGAAGCCCCACAGAACATCCTGGTTGCTAAACTATGGATGATTCTTATGGTGGAGGATCAGTCCATTCCATTTTTGATCCATATGGAAGCTTACACTCTACTTTTGCCTTTCTTCCAAGGAACAATACCCTTGACCCCTATTATTATGGGCACTGATGTAAACTCTCCAATTCCTTAATAACCCCAATCTGGTAGTAATTGGGTCAACACCTTTTCCCACACTCAGTTTTAGTCATTCCTACCTTTCCTGGGCCCCTTTTAAGATGAAACATCTTTATCAAGTTGTTAGCTACTCTGACCATGCTTAATGCCTAACGCCACCCTAATGACTCTTTCCTTGCCCCTCAGTGGCTATAATCAATTTATCTACTTTAACCCCAGTGTCTGGGACCCTTTTATCTCATCCCTAGCTTCACTCCAGCAACTGCTTGCCAACATTCATAAGGCTAACCATACCTACTCTGCCAAAAAAAATATTCCATGCCTTATCCAGCTTTACAGGAACTACAACCTATTATATCTTGCCTCATGTGAAAAAAGTCTCTGAATTCCCATCAACTCCTCTTACAACACTCCTATTCTGGTATGAAAGGCCAGATGGCTCTTATAGGCTGGTACAAGATCTCCACCTATCAACCAGATTGTCCTTCCCACATACTCCCTGGTACTTAACCCCCAACACCAAACAACTCCTCTCTTTTCTCCCTGTATTCAGTCAGTCAGTCAGTCAGTCAGTCAGTCAGTCAGTCAGTCAGTCTGTCTGTCTGTCTTTTTGAGACAGGGTCTTGTTATGCAGTTCAGGCTGGTCTTGAGCTCACTTCTGTAGCTCAGGCTAGTCTCAAACTCACACCAAACCTCCTGACTCAGCCTCCCAAGTGCTGGGATTACAGGTGTGCACGACCTCTCCCTGTATTAAGGATATTTCTGCCTCTGGATTTCTGGCTTTGTTCTCTTCACTAAACTCCCAACAAACTTATGAAGGAGATTCCACTGAGCCTTTAGATCATAAGACCTTTTTTCACTTCTTTTCTGAAACCTTGAAAGAGGCCTTGTTATGCCTAGAAATACTCAAAATCACTACACATGCCCCAATCACCCTCTACTACTACTATGCAGTTTTCAAGGACTTGTCTTCCTTCCACTTCTCACATTTTTTCCCTAATACTCTCCTGCTTTTCCACCATTCTGCCCATAGATAGAGGCCTGCTCTACTTTCCATGCCATTTAAACCCAGCACTGACTGGTCTTGGAAACACCCTCTAGGAAGAAATGTCTTCTGCTGGTTTTTGGCTAACTGTGGGGACACTTGCCTTGGCCACTCACTCATGTAGAGACATCTGTTGCAGATTTTGTTGCGGCTCTCACTTAGATACCATGGATAATAATTATCTCTGCTATCCATGGAAAACTGTTCTTCTTTGATTCCCCCTCTCTCCAGTAGCCTGTCAACTTAAAAAACCAAAACTACTAGCCTTAGTCACCCCAAAAGAGAAAGATAATGGCTTCCTCAAGGCCTACCTCACTAAGCTCATGCTCCAGCTCTATAAAGACTGGATTTCCCTGCTCCTGAACACACTCCTTCACATCCAAGCCACCACCCACTAGAACCTGCTTTGGAATTTACATGGCTACACCTTTCTGCTTGGGCCAAACCTCAGCTCAGGGGCCAGCCCCACTGGAGCTGAGACAGTTCTATAACCAGCCTGAGAAGAGATATGATATACTACTGTTTTCCTGTCTTCTGACACGACACCCAGCCTTATGAAGATGGCCTGACAAATGTACCCTAATTCAAGATGTAAACCCACAGATCAAAGAGCCTAAAGAGACAGGACCCTTCCTGCTTATCTACAGCACTTCAAGGGTGGCCCATCTAGGAAACAAACCCCAATTGGTACCCAGCTACTCTAAGTGAAAATGACGACTCCCTGTGGAAACTGCAGATTCACCTACTTCCCTCCTACTTCCCTCTGGCCAACCTAAATTCAAGAAGGCACCTGAATGCTGGATGCTCCTGCCTATCCTGCTGCTTCATCCTCTTCCTTCATTTGGTCCACCTTTATCTTTTTTGACTCTACACTCAGGCCACCCAACTTATATGGACAAAAGATCTCCTTTTTCAGGACACTTTTATGACTTTGTCCCAGATGAAATCAAATTATCCTCCTCCTCTCTGCATTCTCTTGTCCAGCTAGCCCCCCCATCCCTGTTCTTTTTGGCATACCTTATGGTTATGCCACTGATGTTCTTCTCTGTGTTCCCTGATGAACTAACTGTACAGGGCCCTGCAGTTTGGTCCAGTTCTTCCTTAGCCAAAGTCACTGGCTTTATATATCCATATCTTTAGTCACCTATGTGGCCATCCCAGTCCATCCCAGATCTCTTACTAACTTCACATACTACCCTGTACTATTCTGTCCCCCAAGACTGCTCCCCCAATTAAGGTGTCTGTGTCAGCGACACATCCCATGTGAAGAAGCCATGAGAAGCCTCTCAATCTTTTCTTTTTAATAAGAAATAGGAATGTGATATACCATGCGAGACAGGAAAACTGCAGAACAAAGCCATGCCCATCTGCCCCACCTGTACTGAAGAAAGTAACCACACTCACATCTTCCCCACCTGTTCACAAAAGCACAACCACACTATTCCTGCCTCCAATTTTTTTTTTTTTTTTTTTTTTTGGCGGGGGCTGGAGTTCTAACTTAAAAGCTTGCACTTGCCACTTGTGCCGCAGAGCTATCTCCCCAGCCCCCTCCCTCCAAATTTTTTTTTTTTTTTTTGTCTTTTTTGAGACAGGGTCTCACTATGCAGCTCAGGCTGGCCTTGAGCTCACTTTTGTAGCCCAGGCTGGTCTTGAACTCACACCGATCCTCCTGCCTCAGCCTCCCAAGTGCTGGGATTACAGGCACGTGCCACCATACCCGGCTCCTCCAAATTTCTTAAGACAACAAACAGCTCTCTTCCCTTCAAATTTTTTGATTGACCCTTGCCCTCTACTGGCTCTGCTCTCTGAACTAAGTCTGCATCCATGGGAGTGATTAAACAGCTATGGTTGCTTATATTACACAGTAAATGTAAATTTTTTCCTGAATGTGCCCAGGCTCTCTTGAATTCTACTGACAGACTCCACAGAGTCCAAGGACTATAAAGAACTACTTTCCAAAAGTCAATGAGACCATGCCACTTTTTTTTTCAAAACTTATTCAGTGAATGATTTGTCCTTTCAGGATAAAAGTCCAATCTTTACAATGGCTTAAATCTATTCAAATCTTTACATTTCATCCCTTCTGTGATGTTAGTTCCTACTGTTCTCTTCTTTTATTCTGCTGCACCCACAGCAATCTTGTTGTGTCTCTAACACACTGGGAATTCTTTATCTCCTTTCAAATTTATTTATTCATTTTGATGGGTCTTGTCACACAGTTTAGACTCAGACAGATATGTACCACCACACCCAGTTTCCAGGCTGGCATGATACACCCATGGTCCTGGGGCTGACACTGCATGTGGTACTGGGGGTCAAACTTGGGTCCTTGTGCTTGTCAGACAGGTGCTTAGACTGCCAAGTTAACTCCCCAACCTGCACTGGGAATTCTCTTGCCTCAAGTGTTAACTAATTATACTGCAGTAATTCCTAAGGACACAATTTCCAGAGCCAAATTGCTTTAGTTCTGTTTTCAGCCTCCCCAGCACTGGGATTACAGGTATGCGCCACCACACCCAGTCTCTATGGTTGGCTTAACGTGCCTGAGGTCAGGGTTGGCACGGCATGTGGTGCTGGGCATCAAACCCATTCCTGTGCTTGCCTAAGCAGGCACTTAAGTCTGCTAAGCTACCTTGCTGGTCCTAGGATTTATGTGCACTGAAGAAAAATTTGAGGAAAATTATCGCTCAAGGTTAACCATATAACAGATAAAGAACATAATACCTGGATTTTATTTCATACTGCCAGTCATTCATACTTCAGGAAGATTAATATGTAAGTAATCAGATTATAGGCAAAAGAAAATAAAAAAAATTATAACTAGACACAAGATCTTTTGTATGTAATGGTGTGTTATCTCCTCTAACCAGCTAACATTTAGGAACCACTGAAAAACATTCATTTAGTCATTAATACACTTAGTATCTACCTATTTGTGAAGCACTTGAAATACAAGAATGAACAATATGTAGAAAACCATGCCACAAAGAGTTAATGCTCTTATGACACAGAAATCAAGGTTCTTTTTCACCAATTAATCCAACAACAACAAATCACAAACGTATAAAAAAGGCTTCATAGACAGTAAATATACAAAAAAGAGAGGACATTCAAAAATGGCGTGCATGGGCTGGGGAGATAGCTCAGTGGTCTAAGTGCCTGCCTGGCAAACGCAAAAACGTGAGTTTGATTCGCCATGCCTCATGCTAAGCTGTTCCCGAAACTGGGCATGGTGGTACACACCTATAATCCCAGTGCTGGGGAGGCTGAGACAAGAGGATCACTACAAGTCTGAACTGCAGAGCTAGAATCTGTATCAAATAAATGGTGTGTGCAGAAAAATATAAAGGCAGACAAGCAGCCAAGGAAATCTTGTTACAAAAAGTCAAGCCATGGGCCCGGAGGAATGGCTCAGTGGTCTAAAGCGCCTGCCTGGGAAAGCTTGGGCGGCTTCAGGGACCGTGGTTCGATCCCCGGCACCACATGCTGCGCCAGCCCTCGGGGTGGGCTGAGCCGGCCATAAAAATGAGTGAATAAACAAATAAAGGTTCTGAAACAAGGAAAGCTTAGACGGCTGCAGGAACCATGGTTCAATCCCCGGCACCACATGCTGTGCAAGCCCTGCCCTCAGGGCAGGCTGAGCTGGCCATAAAAATAAATAAACAAACAAACAAAAGTTCTGAAACAAGAAAAAAAATAAAATAAAAAATTCTTT
>PVJA010044700.1:0-16034 GCA_004027025.1 Myocastor coypus | reverse complement strand
GCAGATATTTGGAAATTCAAGGAAATACAAAATTGTAGCCTGTCAAGCCTATGGTACTTGGCCCAGTCTCTTACTTTCAGCTAATACTCTTGAGAGAGAGTATAACAGTAACTGAGTTTACATTGGGAGTGGTACACACCAAAAAGACTAGAGTGACATGCATTCCAAGCATAGTTTTAGTGTTGCATGGTGCTATGATCAGTGTGATGAACCTTTTGAAGGTTCTTAGGACCAATATCTTATTCATCCTGTGTACATAAGTGCATGGTTTTGCTCCTGATATCTGCTTCCAGTCACTTCGTTGTTTAATCCATAACACATTCAGCTGTGTTATGCCCTAAAGTTTTTATTTTCTTCTTTAAGTTCTTATATTAGGGAGACTATATGATATTTACACATGTAGGTCTGGTTTATTTCAATAATTAGTATATGTTCAATATACATCTATTTATATATGAAATCTTCAAACTTATCATTCTTTATAGCTGAGTAATATTCCATTGTATAAAAATACCACATCTTTTTCAACCATTCTTCAAATGATGGGCATTTTGGTTGTCTCCAAGATTTGGCTATTACAAATTGGGCTGCTATAAACATAGGTTTATAGTTTATGCCTATGTTTTTTGTGCCATACTATTTTGGAACCAGGACAATATCTTCAATTCCCTACCTGGTGGAAAGATGAGGCAGAAACTCAGGACAGAATACACAGAGGTCAAAATCCACCTATCACTATAACAGCAGGCCAGCTTACTGGCTCAGGCACATGGTTTAGTATTATTATGATATGTCCATTGCTCAGAAGCGTTTATGTTGTCTCAGAGCATTGGAGAAGGTTGAAAAACTGGGAGAAACTCAAAAGTCTCTTACTAAAGTAATACAGTCTCAAAATGAACACTTTGTTGATTTTATCTCTCGACTCAAGGAGGCAATTGATAACACAATCAGACAACTCGATCTTCAGGATATGTTGCTACAAACTTTGTTCTTTGACAATGCTAGCTCAGAATGCCAAAGGGTTATATGCCCATTAAAGGTTTGAGGTGCTTCACTGGAGGAATATATTAAATCTTGTGCAGATATTAGTTCTGAACCTTAGAAAGGGATTAAACTAGGGCATAAAATGGAATACAATTTTGAAAGATCCTGAAATAACAGATTAAGTTTGTAAATATTACAGAACAAAAAGGACCTTTCCTACATTTGGGTACCAAGGTTGAAATGAGAAACAATATCAGTAGGCCTAAATGAATGAAGCTAATGAAATTATAGCCATCACAGTGTATACTGGGCACAGATATAAAGTTATAGATAATACTATAGTCATTAGTTGAGACCAAGTACAAGAGATCATCTTCAAAGGCAACTGTTGGTGTGCAACAGTTTCTCCCCTATGAAAATGTTTCCTCTATGCTATTAATATTACTAAGTGATAGGTATTTATCAAAATCAGACTTCATACCACATCTGCCAAATCCACCTGCTTTGTTAGTCACCTTACAGTGGAAAAGAACTTCACCCTCTACCTAGGCTATGTCATGTCAGTAGTATTATAAGTACATATTAATGATAATAGCTAACATTTATCAAGCTGTTATATGCAATGTACTCTACACAACATATAACACTATACATACATTTTTAAATTTTTCTTTATCACCAGACTTATGAAGTCAGCACTATTATCTCCATTTTATAGATGAAGAAACAGTCTTAGGCCAGGCGTGGTGGCACAAGCCTGTAATCCCAGCATTTGGGAGGCTGAGGCAGGAGGATCAGTGTGAGTTCAAGACCAGCCTGGGTTACAAAAGTAAGCTCAAGGCCAGACTGAACTGCATAGTGAGACCCTGTCTCAAAAAGACAAAAAAGAAAAGAAAAAAGAAAAAGTCTTAGAAAAATTGTTATTTGATATCGTTGGTGAGAAAGAATTTGAATAAAGGTCTTCTGACTTTAAAAAGCATGTATGTTTGTTTGTATGCTCAATACTAGTCTAGGTATGGGACTTCTCTCCAGAGAAAATTCCTGGCATTTAAGTGCAAATAATTTAGCTGAGAGGAAAATCCCAGGAATAGTAAAAATGATACATAAGAGTGTGTTAGCCTTCCACTACTATTACAAAATACCTGAGAAAGTTAAAGGAAGAAAGGTTAATTTTTGATCATGGTTTCTGAAGGCTCAGTGATTGGCTGGCTCCATTGCTTTAGACCTGCAGAAAGGCAAGCCATTATTGTGGAAGGGCTTGGTGGAAGAAAGATGATCTCTTCATAGTGGTCAGAAATCAGAGAGCCTATGGACAAGCTATAGCCCTCAGGTCAGCCTCCATTTATGTACTTCCTTCAAGTAGGTGCCAGCTCCTGTTTCTATTATCTCCCCCAAATGCCAGCAAATTATGACTCATCAGAAGTTTAATCCATAGAATAAGTTAGAGCCTATGTTATTCAATCACCTTCAAAAAGTTCATCCTTAAAACACATCAACTTTGGGGATGGGCTATGTTTTTAGATCTATACCATAACAAAGAATAAAATAGTGATAGAAAAAAAAAAAAGAAAAGGAAAGATTTGTTACCTATGCAGTTACTCCTTATAACTCAATACTATTGGGTGTTATGGTGGGTGTTATGGTTTGTCTAGTTGTCCCCCTGCTCATGAGTCATGGGCAGGGACTTCTAGAGTTTGAGACTTGATTCATGATCCCTGGGATTATGTATTTTAGTACTGATGGGATTAAAGGTCTAAGTACTTCTGGGATTATAGGTGTAGCCAAAGGTGGATAGACTCAGGCAGAGAGCCTGAATGCAAGAGAGAGAGAGAGAGAGAGAGAGAGAGAGAAAGAGAGAGAGACTGAGAGACTGAGAGACTGAGCACTGTTGCTCTGTTCCCCTGATTGGTCAGTTGCCTCTGTCACGATTGTTGCTGTTCCACTGCCATGAGCTGCTGCTCTCTGCCATGTGGCACTCAGCATTAGAGCCGGCCTAGTATGTACTGAAACCTCCAGTAAACTGTGAGATAAATAAACCTTTCCTTCCTTGATTTTGGGTGTTGAGTATTTGTCCCAGCAATGAGAGAAAAGTAACTAAGATACTGGGAAACTCTAGCAGCTTGTGTAGAACACATTTCAGACTGAAGGGTGAGGAAGCTCTTGTCCATCTTTGGTTAAAGGTTGTTCCTCACCAGATTTCCCACCTGTTATTGTCAGAAGGCTGCTTCAAGGGGTACCAACTTTATTTCTGATTTACCTAAGCTTGTTCCTTTTGCTACCCCCGCCGCCCAAAAAAATGCTTCTCCAGGCAAGAAGCCATAAGTAGCCACCAGCATCTGCCACTACGCGTTAATGTTTTTAACATTCTAACCAATAGTATTATTTCTCTTCTTGAGTCAGGCACACATCTATGGGAACTACAGGGTAATAGATCAAGATGGTGGTGCATTAAAATCCACACCTGAGGCTGGGGAGATAGCTCCATGGCACAAGTGCCTGCCTGGCAAGTGCAAGGTCATGAGTTCAAACCTGAGTCCAGCAAAAAACAAAACAGAACAAAAAATCCACACCTGACTCACATGCTTAGCACATTGCTCCCAGCCACTGTTTCTTCCCTAAGAGATCCTCCCAAAGGCTCTCTTGATCCTTGCCATCAATAGACTCTGTCACATCAATCATACTGGCCTTATCATGCACAGCAATAATTAAATGCTACAATGACACCAGCTAGGTTGTCAAACTAAGATCTTTGGAACAGATGGTTCATATTTCTCCTTTAGAAGGAAAAATATTCAGGAAGCAATAAGTTAGGATTTCATAAAGAAAAAAGTAGTGGGTTCTTTCCTAAATTAGACTCTTTTGATTAAGGCAAAGACTGCAAATACATTTAAAGCTTCAGTGGAAAATGCAAAGACCATGGCTCAATTCCATTTTCACTATGCTCCATGCTCTCCTTCAACTAGGAACTCACCACCCCCGGACAGCAACTTCTGGGGTCATTCGGGCTCTGCAAGAGAAAGAAAGAGCTGAACACTGCAGTGTGCATGGTTGGTTTTAAATTATGTTAGAATAGGAAACTTAACCTGAGATTCTCAGAGACGCTTCTGAATACTGATATTATAGGTAAATGCTTCAGAAATGTACACATTAGCATTTTCTGTAGAAAAAAAAAATCACAAAGCCTTGAACAAATTTCCAAAGTTGTATGTGATCTCAAAAGGCCAAAAATCTTTGGTTGGAAATAACTCCAGAAGGTACCAAATGGGTTTGAGCAAAGCAGTAGAGCTCAATCTTTTCCAAGCAGAACTGAGTTCATGCTCCTAATATGTGGCATTATCCACAGCCTCTTATTTTTTGAACTTTATATCTTGGCTATAAATCTTTGTTTTTAGTTTAGGCCTTCATGTATTTGCAATTTGGTTGTCTCCTCCGAAGTAGAACATGGTCCAACATGAATACAGACTTTCATACTTCAGAGATCAGCCAATCGGAAAAGTTATCCATTTAATGTGTTGAATTATAAAAGATTGACC
Organism: Myocastor coypus; assembly: GCA_004027025.1. Classification (NCBI taxonomy): domain Eukaryota; kingdom Metazoa; phylum Chordata; class Mammalia; order Rodentia; family Myocastoridae; genus Myocastor; species Myocastor coypus. The sequence continues at coordinate 11,517 of PVJA010044700.1, read as the reverse complement.
AGATGAAGATATATGAGGAATCTTACTACCATATCAGGATCACAGGGCCAGTCCTGGATACTTTCAAGTTTTGGGCACTCAAGTAGCTATTATTATCAAAGTATCACAGCAGATCAAACAATGGTTGCTTCATGTATTTAATCAAATAATTTTGAACTTCCTATTATGTATAAGGCACTGTGCTAAGCATTGGCAACATGACCCTGAACAAGGTTAGGCACTTGCTTCCATAGATTACATTCTACTTGAGATGACAGCACATAATCACACAATTATAATTCATAGGAATGGTGCCATTCTATCAGAGTACAGATTATAAGCACATTTTAGTGATGGTGAACCTTTCAGAGACAAGTGCCCCAACTGCAACTCAAAACCCACTTATTTATTGCAAAATGATAACACTGGAACTAAACCTGAATACTGAGTTCTGTTTAGAGAAACAACTCATACTTTAATATTTTTAGTCTTAAAAGAAAAATAACACCCATGTCATAGGTTTGCCACCACTGGACTAGTTTATAGAATTATAGAGGTGGAAGCAACAGCCTTCTTAAGAAAGAAACCTGAGGGCAAAATCCTGGTCTACAGCATCAGTTATCACAGACAATAGAACTATAGCCCACACCCTCTCACAAAGACCCAGATTCATATAACTTAGTAGTTAGATTCAAGTTTCATACAAGTGGTACCACAATACTACTGTTAGCTGGGTTCTGGAATGCTGTGGGCTCCTAGAGATGCTTTCTAGGTTCTTGTCCTGAACAAAGAATTGGTCAAAACAAGTACAAAAAGTAACCAGTTTTACATTTATTAAAGTTATTAAAGGTAGGAAAAGAAATATGCTCTGCAGAGTGTGTGGGCAATTAAAATCAGGAAAAACAGTCCACTGTACTGTATGGCAAGCCACTGAAAGAGCTTAGAATTCAGGGTCTGATTCAGGTTTGCTTGATTTCTCAGAAAAATTGAAGGAAGCAGCTTCTGCTCCCAGCTGATTGCTCCCAGCTGCAAGGCTTACAGCTGTTTTTCTGCACATGTGTCATGGATTTCTGTGATTGACAGGTCACTGCTCACTTGTCCACCTCACTGGTCGCACCCTAATCTCCTGCTTCATTCCCTAGTTCAAAAGGCCCCCAAATAACTTCTTTGCATTATCTAGTAAGAAAATATTGAGGGAAATGGGTCCATAAACTTCCCTCCTTAGTTGGATCTCTCCCAACAAATCTCCAGGTACAAAACTCAAGCTGGGGGCAATGTTTATATCTACACACCTTACCTGACTTCCTAAGTCTATCACCAACCCCTTTCTTCTTTACCTCCTATGTCTCCAGAGCAAGTATAAGTGCTGTCATCCTTAAAGGTCAGCCACTGAGACAGGAAGGGCTGAGACAGCATGGAGGAAGGGAGAGTTTACATCACCACCTCTTCCACCCTCTTCCCTCTGGCTCCCAATGCCTTTATATTGAATCCAGATTTCTTTTTTTTTTTTTTTTCAAGTTTCAATTTTTTATTGTTTAAATTTAACAATGGTTATATTACATATATTCATCATCAGATCAGTTTAGATTAATACATATAGGTATATAAGATTGATCAAACAAACATTAACCCTTCTAAATCAACATTACTTTTTTTTTTTTCTTTTCCCCTTTCTTTTCTTTGAAAGTTGACATATTGCATATTGTCCTCACAATCGTTCTACAGAGTACAGTGTGTGGGCATGACCCACCTCCCTATTGATGTTGCTTAGAAAAAAAGGAAAAGAATATACTTCTCTTTGGACTAAGAGGAAGCAGATACATACACAGTCAAATGTTCTGCACTTGCAGTGGGCCACCAGTGAAGCTTGTGATGTTGGAGGCTATTGAATCTAAGCCTCCTAAAGCTCGTCTCACCAATCTAGCTCTGCGTTTGATGCATTGTAATTAAGCATTTATTTTTTTTTCTTTCTTGCTGAGTGGTCAAGGGCAAGTCGAAGATTTCTTATCAGTTTGGTCCTGGCAGGAAACAAGACACTGGCTGAGATTTTGAAGATAATTAAAGAAGTTTTACAGAGCTGTGGACAAGGAAATCACCAAGGAGTATTAGAGCATTCAGGAACTAGCAAACCATTATCATCCTCAACATGGAAGGAACAAAGGGAGGAAATGTTTTATTGGAATCTGGAGAAAACTTGAGACTAAGGGGCTCCTAGGAAGAGCTTTAGTTGCAAGGTCCAAGGTATCACTAAGATGGCGTTGGGATGGAATAAACCAAATTCTCTCCTCTTTCTCCTCTTCCTCTTCTTCCTCCTCTTTCTCCTCCTCCTCCTCCTCTTCCTTTATCCCTTTCTTCTGCTGGCCGTTTAGAAGCTAAAGGGCAAGTATGAGTGATGTCATCCTAAAGATTAGTCACTGGGACCCTTAAGGAGAAGGGCCGAGAGTGAATGGGGGAGGGGAGAACTTACAACCACATTTGTCGTTGCCCTAAACATCCTCTACATCTAAACTATAAAGATCCAGATAGGAAATAGGCTTTGTGGACCATAGGGTTTCCACAGCAACTATGTTCTGCAGTTGTGGCACAAAAGCAGCTGTGGATAATACAGAAACAAACAAGTGAGTATGTTTTGTAATACGTCTGCCTGTTCACATTGAGTAGACACCTCATCCACTTAGACTCACACACTGATTTCTGGAAATACTCTCACAGATGCCCCAAAATATAGCCCCCAATTCACTAATGTAGTGCCCAGAATTTGGCTGTCTTGACTAGTTGGCTTTGATAGGTTCTGGCCCTAGTAAAAACTGCTACATTATTATGGTGGTCATCTAACATGGCCGAAGCCCTTAAAACAACAGCTTATCTTTCCAGTGACCACTTCCTTCTCCTTCCCTACTCCAGCCCTGGATACAATTTCCTGTCATCTTTCCCCCACACACAGGAGAGACCCCAATCAGCTCCTTACATGTAATTGAAACTAAAACTGCTCCTCAAACTGCGCACCTAGCAAAAGCTCATAAAAAGCCTCAGCTTTCTTTGTCTCAGGTCAGTGGATTTTTCCCATCTGCCCTTGATCCTCTGCATGTCTTCGGAGTTGATAAAGGCTTCTTTTTATTTTTCTTTTGCTCCCCTGCTAAAAAAAAAAAAAAAAAAAAATCTAAGAAGTTTCTTCTGCCCCCAAATTGGAATTGCTGTTTTCAGAACTTCAGTCTTCAAGATTTCAACATTTGGGATTTAGGGATAGTCTTTCACTATTATAAATCTACTTGGCTCCGATAAAACTTTATGACATTTACAATTTTTACATGATTAAATATTGTTCTTTTGACTTAAAAACTAAAAGTGCAAAACAAAACAAAACACCCTCACATGTTGAATAACACTAAAATGGCAGCAGACTGGATTTGGCTGGCAGCTGCAGTGGAACTTGATGCTCAATACTTTTTGCTGCATGCTTGTTGCAGCCTTTGGCCATCCTCATTCCTTTAGGACAATATAATCCAAGTCTCTAATCTATAAGGACTCAGTGTCTGCCTGCTGTGCATATTTCCATTCCCTTTGTCTATACTATGCCACAGGGCCTCTCCTGGTCCTTTTTCTCCTGGTCCTTTTCTCTGCCCTTCTGCAGACTGCAGCTCATTGCATTATTTATAATAACAAAAAGACAAGGGTGAGCATAAAATTACAAACAGTAGAGGAATGGAGACTGAAATACCACACAGCTGTTTTATAATTATATTAATGAGAAAATAATGATGAGCCATTAAATGAAAACACATTAAAAGGATATGTATCCTATTGTACTATTGATGAATGATTTTTTTAACTTATCTATATTTTCTAAAAAAATAAATATGCACTAAGAAAAATCAGCCTCTTACAAAAATCAGGCTAAGAACAACGAACGCTTAAAATCTGAGGCAAATGTGCTAAATACTTGTGAAAGGGACAGGAAAGGGTTTCCCACCTTAATCTAATCCCAAACTAATGTACCAACTACTCAGTGTTCTAAAACCTCTCAATATGAGTGTAAAATACATTGCTAGATTTCATGTATTTGTTTATTTATTTATTTATTTATTTAGTATTTTAGGGAAGGGTCTACAGGGCGTTGCAGGCGCTTTAATTTGCTGACCTACTTGGTTGGCCCTACACTGGCAGATTTTACTCCCTGGTATTTAGTATTGATCGTAACACTTAAAAAGCAAAAAAAAAAACAAAAAAAAAAAAGCTTTTTTTCTCGTAACCCCCCCTCCCCCGAAATTCCAGGAATCAACTGAGTCACTTTCTCCTCAATTTGACTTGAAAATTAACTCATTAAACACGGTGTTTTAAAACTAATGACAAGGGCCGGCCATATAGCTCAGCAGATTCTTCCTTCCACGCAGGATGGCCGGGCTTGCCCAGATGCAGGAAATACAGCGCTCCTCGCCAGAAGGCTTCAGGGGCAAACTCAGCCACCCACTCCACTCAGGCAGTTTCAGCACCGCGTCCCTCTACCCTGCCTCACCCACCCGTCGTCAACCTGGCCCCACCCCTCCACTTCTGCCCCGCCCCCTTCTGCCTCGTCCCATCAGCCTGGCCCCACCCCTCGTGCTTTCTTTCCTTCGGCTTCTCCTTCCCTGCCGCCATGTGCGACGGTCCCCCTCCGTTCAGTCTGTTGCGCACGCTCGGGACGCGGGCTGCGCGGGAGAGGCCATGGGGCGCGAGATTTGGCGGGCGCCTTCCGGAAACGGAAACTCGGGGGTCGGGCCAAAACAGGGTGGGAGCCGGTGGCGGTTAATTCCTTTTGCGGTGCGGTCTCGCTTTCCTTCCTCTGGGCGTCGCTGGGGCTGCGAGAGATGGTCAGGTCCGGATCTCGGCCGGGCCAGGTGAGGGCTGCGGACCAAGGGGTCCATTGTGGTGGGTGGCATAAGACTAAGGGATTCTTCGTCCTGGAGAATAAACTAAAAGTAAAGACGAGGCGGCTGCACTGGAAGGGAGGAGTGTCTTGAGAGCCCTCAGTCCTGCCTCCTTAAAGGACCATTCAGTTTAGGGCGTCCTGATCCGGGTCTGGCTTTGGTGTCGGGCCCTTTGCAGCCCCCCGCCCTCGCCGCTTGTCGAGTGACTTCACGTCTCTTCGGTTCGGCGCCCCCTCGCATCACACCCAACTTCTCTGTTTTACAGCCAGTGCTGCTTTAGGCTCATCAAACCCCCTTGCTGGTGTCTTCTAACAAATCTTCAAATTAGTGTCTCTTCCTTTAGTATTACTCCTCAGTAGTACACTTTTCGATGCAGCAACTTGATTGTGCTTAAAATCTGATGTAAGTGCACGTCTTTTGCAAGATAAATTGTTTGGCCTGGCGAGCGCACCTTTTTTTTTTTTTTTTTTTTGCCTCTTATGCCCCTTCCTCTGGTGCAGTCCTCTCCCGCACTACTTACTCATTTGCCCAGTAACGCTACGTGCGTGGCGCCCTCCCCCGCTTCCTGAAGGAAGGCATTCAGCTTCTAGAAGCCTTTGGAGGCCTGACATCCTGGCATTCACCTCCTGATCCTCAGCTCGGGGGCCGTCTTGCAACCTTCCTGACGCTGACATTTCCATTTTCGCGTAGGAGACGTTGTTTGTTCACCATGAATGAGTGCCGAAATAACAGTGAAAGTTTTGTGATTAGGCTATCTCCATAACATCATGATTTTCCCCCCGGAAAACCCTTTTAACAACTACAAAGATAAAACTAGTAACCCAACAATGAAGAACTTGGCAGGCATCATCTTAAATAGTCCACATCAACAGTAGTAAGACAGTGTCATGTGTCTACACATACTGTATTGAGGATAACGTGATTTTCTTGTATTCTTGATAAGAATATATAACCTGAATCTGCACATGAGAAATCAGCCATCTAAGAGATATCTGTTAGTCTACAAAATAACTAGCCTTTACTATTTATATCAAGATTATAAAAGAAATGAACAACAGCTGAAAGAATTACTTCAAATTAAAGGACGTTTAAGAGCTGTTATATTTTAATGCAATATGTGATCTGGATTAGATAGAGACCAGTTTTTTCTAGAAAGGATAGTATTGGTAAACTGGTAAAATATGAATAAGTTCTGTGAATTGCAATACATACTATTATCATGGTTAATTTCTTGATTTTTTAAAAATATTAGGGAATGGCCTTATTAAGACCATTTAGGATATTAAGTCAGCAACATACTCTGAAATGGTTCATACAAAAAATTCTGTGGACGTGTCCACATATTCATGTAGACATAGCATAAAATGTCAAAAAGTTGTTGATTCTAGCTGGAATATACAGGTTTTGTGCTATTATTTTACAATAAAATATTTTTTAAATTGATAGGAAATATGATAGTTCCAATATGATAGTTACTGATTCTCAGGATGTTTTTATCAGAAGTAACAGGTTTTCTATAATGTATCACTATACATCTATATGTATATGGAATATGTAGAGAATCTTAAACTATGCAGTGTATCTCAAACTGTGAAATTCTTTAATTTTGAAAGGCAGTAAGATTTGTAGTTGGTTTTGAATTTGATTTGGCATGTATAGCACTATGGTTTAGGTTTTTAATACAATTCCAGCCAGGACACCAACATAGATACAGCAAAAGAAGAGAAGGATGTTTTGGAGAGACCAGTGGAGCTGTGTTACACAGCATCTTATTTCATGTGATGCTGCTTCTCATAACTGGCTTTTTTTTTTTTTAAATTAATTAATTAATTTATTTATTTATTTATTTTTCTTGTTTCAGAACTTTTGTTAGTTTATTTATTTTTATGGCCGGCTCAGCCCACCCCGAGGGCAGGGCTGGCGCAGCATGTGGTGCCGGGAATTGAACCGTGGTCCCTGAAGCCGCCCAAGCTTTCCCAAGCAGGCGCTTTAGGCCACTGAGCCATCCCGCCGGGCCCCTCATAACTGGCTTTTTGATTCTCCATTAGATTCTAGGATATCTGACAAAATGGAACTTATAGTACCACCATTTTTTTTTTTTTAAATAGTCTTAGTAGTGTTTTTAGAGGGGAAGTGCATATTTAAGCAATTACAATATTATATAACTTCAAGAAGTTTGGTAGTTAATTGTTCAGTGTTCTCTTGGGATGAACTTTGAAAACATGTCAAGATAAACCACAGAACTGCCAACAGTGACTACATCTAGAAGGTTGAGTGAGGGGAAGATTAGGGGCTTTGGTCTCTTATAATTATATTCTGAATGGAGGAACAGGGAGATAGCCTCGATAACTCAGTAGGATAAGTACCTGCCTCGCAAGTACAGGGTCCTGAGTTCAATCCCCAGTACTACAAATTAAGTAAATAAATAAACATGTTTTGGATAGAGATTACATTTATCTGATACTAAATTATTAAATCATAAAGTACACATAGAAAGTATCTCCCATGGGCCCAGCGGGATGGCTCAGTGGTCTAAAGCACCTGCTTGGGAAAGTTTGGGTGGCTTCAGGGACCTTGGTTCGATCCCCAGCACCACATGCTGCGACAGTCCTGCCCTCAGGGCGGGCTGAGCCGGTCATAAAAATAAATAAATAAACAAAAGTTCGGAAACAAGAAAATAAAATAAAATAAATCTTAAAAAAAAAAAGTATCTCCTAGATGCTCAGTTTTCTTCCCAATGCAACTATAATTTCTATAGTTTTTTTGCATAACTTCCCAAGTTATTAGATAAATGCAAATGCATATTTTTTCCTTTCTTACATAAAAGATAGTCCATCTATTTTACTTTTAGAATGAAAACTCTTCTAATAGCATTGCCCTCTAAGTTTTGATTCTAGAAAGACTGAAAAAATGAGATGTAGATAAAGAATAGATTTTTTCCTTTTAAGTGCTGGTCTTGTCTTGGATGAATGAAACAGTTATGAAATCTTATGACTTGAGTTTTCCTATGTTTCCAAGAATTTGGAAAATGTAGAACATGTTTAGGGATTCAATATAGTTGAAACTTAACTATAATAGCCTTGAAATGCTATCTGTTTTCTTTTGAGCCTACATAGATGTAAAGAACAAAAATGGGTTATTTGCTCATATTTTATATAGAACAAATTTGTTCTACATGAGTTAAATTATAGGCTGCTGGAGATGTAGCTCAGAGATAGAGTGCACTTGCCTAGTACATGAGAGATTCTGGGTTTGATCTCAGGATGTGTGGGTGGGGACAATCGTGGGTGTTTAAGGCTGTATATAACTTATTTGAAATGAATAATGTACCACATACATGCAACAGAAATTATCCAGCCTTACTAAAGAATATTGTAATATGTATGAAGCTCAAAGTATACTAAGTGAAATAAGCTAACCAACAAAAATTATAGTTCTATGAAGTCCCTAGCATACTCAGATTTATAGAAAGTAATAGGCAAGAGGGAATGGAGATGGGAACTTTTACTCTTTGAGACCTTGAGTTTCAAAAGACAACATGAATGACATTTTAGGTTTTGTTATGACATATTGAAAATAGAGTAGAAAAGTGTTATGTATACTGTAATGTAATACATTATGTCACAGGTATTGTCTTCAGGAAGACACCCTGGATCTGCTAAGTTAACAAATGGAAAGAAAGGGTAAGTATTTAAACTGCAGGGAATACTTTAGAGGGCTGAACTATATTTTGCTTACTCCAGCAAACTAAATAGGCCTTTTACTTTTACAGTATTAGTGGAGTAGCTTTTCCTGGTCAATGATTTAGGGTTTAACAGTCTAGTCTTGTAATGTTCTGTACATCTTTTTATGTGGTTAGTAAGCTTTTTTCTCCTACTTTTGCTAGAAACAAAATGACTACTTACTAATATATTTGTAAGGATGTTAATCCCCCCTGTTTTTTAGGACCCACATAAGAAAAATATCACGTTTTAATGCAGATTCATGCTGTCCCATCCGTTCTGATTCAGAAAGCCAGGTAAGATTAAACTGAGAGGCTATAATACAAACCAAATTAGTCTTTAGGCATAAAGCTTAAGAAGGAATAAAATGCAAAGGTAAAGTATTTGTTTCCCTAAAGAAGTCTGAAAGCTGTTGCTTTAAAGCATTTTTAAAGCCAATAATAAGTTGATTATAAATAAATTTATTTAAAACTTGACCAACAGCCTGGCGTGGTGGTGCATGCCTGTAATCCTAGCACTTGGCAGGCTGAGGCAGGAGGATCGGTGTGAGTTCAAGACCAGCCAGTGCTATAAAAGAGAGCTCAAGGCCAGCCTGAACTGCGTAGTGAGACCCTGTCTCAAAAAGACCAAAAAAAAAAAAAAAAAAAGACCAAAAAATTTATATTTATATATTTTCCCTCCCTCCCCACTATAGTTTTATATACAAATATATTCTAAATTGCTTTGTTCTTGCAGACTGAAACCATTCAGGGACTTGATGGTTGTGCAGCTTTGTTGCGGGACATTTTGAGAAATGAAGATTCAGGTTTTATTCTTCTAAATGCTTTTTCACTGTGATCTTTTCTAAGATAGTTTTTTTTTTCTTAAGTTAATGAATTTTATTTTAATTATTAATAGGTGCAGAAGCAGCATATTCAGACAATAGATGTAATTCCAGATCTTTAGAAGGCATAAAATGTGGATCTAAAAAGAAAGGATATGAAAAATATACTACTCCTTCAGTAATTCAGAAAGAAATATGTAAGCATTTTTTCTCTTATTTATTTAAGGATAATTTTTAATTCTGAGGATTTTGCTGTTATGAGGGTTATACAATTAGCTTTCATTTTAATTCTTACTCAGATAGATGTTTGTGTTTGTCCTTTACGTTTTCTGTTCAACTTTAATTGAGTAGTGATTTTACCTAAGAGTAAAAGAGACACTATGTCTGGGTTTATAGGAGAAAAGGTTTAAACTCTAAATGACATTTAGGAAGTATGCAAAGTTATCTTTGTTTCCATTGCTACTTGCTTTCATAGTTAATCACAGATTGGTTGAATTTCAGGTGTATCTTGATAGATAGTAATTGTTACTAATTATTTTATATGTAATCTGTTAATTTGATTTAGAGCTCAACTTGTTGAGCTGCACAATTAGTTTACATGGTACCCAAGTAGGTAAAATTCACATTGGACGGAAAAGGAATGACTGATTGCCAGTGACGGCCTGTGAATACAGCCCCAGGTATTTTACCCTTTTGGTATTGTCTTTGCTGACTTAGGTAGAGTAACTCAGCAGTACAGAATAATCAAGTTTTACTTGTGTTGTCTGTCCAAGGCCTATAGAACAAAATAGAGTTGAAAAAGTTCACACTAGTAATTTTTTAAATAACATGTGTTGGGGCTTGTGGGTTAGCTTAGTTGTTTAAGTGCCTGTTTGGGTAAACCCAGTTAGGCGCAGGGGACTGTAGTTCAATCCCCAGTTCCACCTGCTGTTCCAGATCCACCCCCATAGGCAGCCTGAGCCAGCCAGCCAGCCGGAAAAAAAAAAAAAAAGAAGCTGTGGGGTTTGATCCCCAGGCTTGCCTTGTCTGCCTGCCCCTGGGACAAGCTGAGATGGCAGTTGAGACTGGGCATGACACATACCTCTAATCCCAGCTCTTGGGAGGCTGTAAACAGGCAGATCACTATGAGTCCAATCTAGTAGTGAGACCCTGCTGAACACTCTGTAGACCCTTCCCTTAAATACAAAAAAAGAAGAAAAAAACACACATGTAATGTGTGCATATTTATTGACCATGGTGTGATATTTCAACATGTCTGCAATGTGCACTGATCAAATTGGGAGACCAGACAGAAGCTGAGAAAATGACGGTAGAGCATTTGTAGAAGTGGCCATTGTTCTAATTCACCTGAGTTAGGGAACAGCAGAAGGAGGAACAGCTTCCTTCACTCCTTCCTTCTTGGGGCCCAGTATTTTGGCTTCATACTTGTTGGCCTGTCTAAGTGTAAGCTGCATGTGGCTGCTGAACACTTAAAAGATGATGACCATTGCAACAAAAAAGCTGACTGTAATATCACTTAATTTTGATATATTCAAAAATTAATGCTTGATTCAGTTATAAAACTTTTAACTAGTAACTTGAGTGTGTGCATCTACCTTTTCATCTGTAAGTTTTATTATATCTAACTATAGATCATGTATTTGTGGTGACTGCTCAGTCTCCAAATTGAGATGTACTTTTTGTAAAGTGTACTCTGGATTTAGAAGAGTTAATACAAACATAGCTCAGTTTTGTGAATTATAATTGAAATATTAATGTTTTGACTACATTGGTTTAAATAAAACATTATGAAAAGATTACCTGTCCTTATAACTTTTTTTTTTTTTGTCTTTTTGAGACAGGGTCTCACTATACAGTTGAGGCTGGTCCTGCGCTCACTTTTGTAGCCCAGGCTGGTCTCAAACTCGCACCAATCCTCCTGCCTCAGCCTCCCAAGTGCTGGGATTACAGGTGTGAGCCACCATGCCCGGCTTGTCCTTGTAACTTTTTAATGTGGCTACTAGAAATTAAAAGTCATAGAGCCAGGCGTGGTGGCTCACACCTGTAATCCCAGCACTTGGGAGGCTGAGGCAGGAGGATTGGTGTGAGT
>PVJA010044699.1:0-16028 GCA_004027025.1 Myocastor coypus | reverse complement strand
AGTTTTCTGCTATTACTTCTGCCCATATTCTTTTGATATCATTTGTATTGACTCCTTCTTTCTCATTGATTCCCATTAATCTCACGTTGTTCATTTTCGCATCGTCTTGCAGATGATGAATTATTTTTTCTTGCATTCTGGTTGTTTTTAAAAGATCCTTTCTTACTCTTTCACTGGCTGCAACTGTGTCTTCAAGGTTAGAAACTCTATCTTCATTTTCGTTCATTCGGCTCTGCCAACTTGTGATCGAGGTTTTATTTTCTTGTATATCTCTTTGAAACTGTTTCATGCGTTCTATGTCTTTCCTATATTGCTCTGTCAGGGAGTCCATCATTTTTCTATTCTCTAATTTTTTATCGATGTCATCTTTAATAGTATTGAAGTCTGTCATTATGGTTATCCTTTCTCTCTCTAATACAGAGATTATTTCTGTTTTGTTCTCCTTCCTACTTTTGTGTAGTTGTTCCCCTACTTGGGATGCTATTGATTTAGGCACTTCTTTGTCAGCTTTAGATATTATTTCTGCTCTGATGTCCTCTATACGTTTCTGCAGCCGTTTTTCCACTTCATGTATTTCTCTTTTTTACTTCAGATGTTATCTCTGATCTCAGTTGCTCTATAAGTTTCTGCACTTGTGTGTCTGCCTCAGATGCTACCAATTCAGAGGTTTCATCTGTATAATTCTCATTTTCTTCCATGATAGTGTCTTCTGTATTTGGTTTGGGTGGGCACGGGTCCTGAGATTGCCGCCTACTCCTTGTTGTTATCATTTTGTATGGAAGCGACCTCTGCACTTTGCTGGCGTTATGCTGTGTCTTTGGGCGTTTGGTCTGGAGACTCCAAGCTGGTTCCTCTACAGAGGTTCCTGACTCTGTGTTGGAGCTCTGGCTGCTAGCTTTTGTGAATCCTGGCGGATGTGGTCTGTAGGTGGCGGTGGAGCTTTGGGATTGAATAGTCCTGGTAGGCTCGTGGACCAGATCGGTTGCCAAACGAGCTATTTGATGGGTTCGGTGCTGGAGCTTGGACTGGAGGGGTTAAAAAATAGGGGGGGGGGAGGGAGGGGAAGGCGGGACAGGGATCTTGACTCAGCCGGCGCGCGGGCTTGGCTCCCAGCGGTGCCGTTTGGGTCTGGGCTGGAACAGGAAGTTAGTCGCGGGAACGTAGAGGCGGGGCAGAGGGGCTCCGGGGGCTTACCCGCGGCGGGCGCACGGGCTCGGCTCCCAGCGGTGTGGTTTGGGTCTGGGCTGGAACCGTCTTTAGCCTTTCAATGTGGACTTCTACCATCAATTCTCCAGGGATCTGGCAGTCAGCCTTGGATAGGGACTGCATTATTAATCTGTCTTATTTTGATATTTCTAGGAGCTTGTGGTGTCTCTGTCTCACCAGGTCGTAGACAGTCATTGTGGGCCATATGGCTTCTGATTGTGTAACCAAATATAACAAATAAACAAACAAACAAACAAATAAATAAATATATATATATCAATCGTATAACCTAACATATAATATGTATATATATATATATATATATATATATATATAGTGTACAGTGTATATAATTGGTTCTAACCAACCTACCAAATGTTACCTAACAATTGATCAACTGTCTATCATCTATCTATCTATCTGTCTGTCTATCTATCTATCTATCTATCTATTTAACTACTGAGTGTATCCCTAGCTTCAGCTACATAAATAATACAATGGGAGATTTGCTGCATTTCTACAAAGGTTCTTCTGGCATAGTTGGAGTTTCAGTCCAGAATAGGCTGTGTGGTTTGTAAAAGTTGACTAACTTTTGAAGATTACTGTCTTAGTTACTTTTCACCCGTTGCTGAGACAAATACCCAACACTCAAAATGAAGGAAGGAAAGGTTTATTTAGCTCACGTCTACTGGAGGTTTCAGTCTATGTTTGGCTGGCCCAAGGCTGAGAGGAACAGAGCAGAGAGCATCCAGTTCATGGCAGCAGAGCAGCAACAAAATGGCGGCAGAGGCAGCCAATCAATCAGGGCAGCAGAGCAGCAGCAACAGCTCGAGTCTGTCTCTCTGTTTCTCTTTATATTACTTTCAGTTTCTCTGCCTTAGCCCCCGCCTTAGGCTACACCCATAATCCCAGAAGTACTTCCACCCATAATCCCAGGGATCATGGATCAAGTCTCAAACTCTAGAAGTCTCTGCCCAAGGACTACATGAGGCTTTGGGGGGACAACTAGACATACATCATAACATTCAAACAGTTTAAATTCACAACTGAGATATGAACACAAGACAGATGGAGTCTGAAGTACATTTATTTCTACTGTATATCTTCTTCTGAGAAGGTCTGTACTCTAGCTTTGCTAGGAGTTGTCAGTTATGGGGTGCTGGGTAGATCTCTCATTAGTTCATCACTAATTTCTTTATCACCAAAATTTGGCAGTGGGAAAATCATATTTGCTTCATGTGGGGAAATGAAGGCCCAGTACTGTAGTTTTACAGATAGGTTTAACAAGCTCACCACATGAAGAGTATTTTTCACTCTTTCACGCATACAGCAACACCTTTGTTGTCAGGTAGCTCTGAGCTTAAACTGCCACTACTCCAATGGATATTTGAAAAAAATCTGCAAAAAATTTGTGTTTATACCTTTGCTTGACAGTTGAACCAAAAATCTGACTTGTACAAATCAGTACAGGCCAAGTGTGAGCCACATATTGAGATACTTCAACCTAAGTGCCACTGTCATCCACACAAATTTTTAGTGAGAGAAGGTGAAAAATGAGCAAGAGAAAAGAGACCCCAAAGTATACTGCTTGTAGTCATTATGTAAGGAGACTTTCCTTCCAAAAAATATTTCTTATCTTCCTCTAATTTCTCTCCAGCTTCCAATATGCCAGGAACTCAACTTAAGGTAGAACACCAGTGCAGAAATTTTAAAAATCTGATATTTTATACTCGATGTACTGTATTTATTTATGTTTAGATGTTTAGGGGATATTTTCATAGCCTAGGGCTATTAACTTTGTGTTAAAGTCTTGGGAAAATGAATTTATAAGTGTTAATTACACTTTATAAGAGTTAATAACACCCAAAACCAATTATTTGAATTTCCATTATTTCTTATGGAAAAATGTGTTCTGTTCTTGAACTTTTCAGTGTTTAAACAAATTTGGAATGAACTGACTTAGACTACCAAGGTATCACTGTATATGAGTATAGTTATACTTCATTTATGTATAACAGCAAAACATGAGAATACAAGGAAGAATAAGTCATGCTCTTGGACTGGCATTTTCTGATTGTAGTGTGGTGGTAACATTCATAACTGCTCAGCACAAAATGACTTTAGTTTTTATAGTGGAAAAGATAAGGAAGATTTTTTTTAGGATGGGGAAAGGAACCTAGCATTCTTTAAACTACAAGGAAAGAAACAAGACATTTCTAGAGAATAGTGTCAGTTCTTCATTATGGAAGGTTTATTATGTTGACCTTGCATATTGAAGCAAATATTTTTTTCTCTGGAATTGGTGAGCCATTGAAAATATAAACACAGGAAATTACACAGTGCAACCTTTAATTCAAGGAAATAATCCAAGAACAGTGGGCATAAAGGGTCTGCAGATGCATAATCTTCATGCTATGGGCTGTTACTATGTATGTGATCATTTCTTTTAGGTTTTGAATACTTACTCCCTTCATGATCTTCATTTGTACTCATTTTCTGAGCTTGGCATTAAAGACCTCCTAGAAATTCTGAGAACATTAACATATTACTTAATGCGTTTCTGTTTAGTTAAGGTGAAGTTGCTTTCTAGTGCTAATAGCTAAACACCCTGATACCATCAAGAAAATTAATGTAGGTCAATTTGGGTCTTATTTGGAATAAAAGTAGGGGATAACATAGGTAGATTTTAAGGGATGATAAGTTGTACCTCGGTAAAATAGAGAATGATTAATAAAACAATGATTTAAAGTAACTTAAGGCCACTTCCATAGACCAAGCTTCAGGGCTTGAGAAATTTAAAAGTCAGTGGATTCTGTAGGACAGGTAACTGGCATAGAAGTGCTTGCAATCCTGGACTAGTAGCTTGGTCAGAGGAATCCTGATGCATGGTCCATTAACCTACACAAAATAAATGAAGCACCTGGAACCTGGCAACAGGCCTCACCAGAGGAATGCAGGGAAAATTTAGTCTAACAAGAGGATACACTTTGCATACAAACTCCCAATTTATAATTTATTCTTTTATATAACTACAGATTTTCCTCCTATGGTCTAAAGTACAAAGCCAATAGTTATCAAGATTTGTCAATTTCTAAATTTTGCTTAATGTTAACATTATTGCTAATTGTACTACTGTAGCTAGGATATCATATTTGTTTAAGCACTTTTTCTCCCTTGAGTGACAATATGGAAAGCATTGGGATAATAACCTCACCACAGTCCTCTCTATAGATGGAGGACAGTGCCAACTAGAAACCAATATCCCATTTTCAATCAGTTGTGAAGGCAGGATCTTCAGACAGACACAAACCAAGAATCTCCAACACAGAAGCTATCCTTGAAGAACACTTGTTTCCTAGAGTGTCTTTGATAGTCATGTTATAGCTACTTACTATCACAATTTCAAAAGAATTATCACAGAAATCAAAATAGAGTTCTGTCTGAAATAGAAAATGGCAAGACAAAGGAACAGCATGCAATCTCAGACCTTCAGCCCGCCCGGAACAAGTCCAGGAGACATTAACGTGAAAGAAATTAGAAGTCACACACCTGATATCTCTGGAATGATAGCAACTGAAGTAAAGAAAAACTCTAGGCAGGTACACAGGAAATCAGATCAGAAATAATCACAAATAAAAAGAGAAATGATAACCATAATGAAAGAATTGCTGAGCATATATAAAGAGAATAGGAAAAATAAAGCGGCATAGAAAAATGGTGGAAACCTTGAATGAACGTTATAGGGAAGGATTAGATGCATGAAACAGATTCAAAGAGATATACAGAAAGTTAAAAATTACATTAAAACTTGCAAAGCTGTTTGAATGAAACTAAAGATAGACTTTCTAACACTGAAGACAGCATTGCAAAAACTAGAAATTATGAAAGGAAAGATATCTTAAAAAGAACAAGGAACCATGAAATAACAATTCCACAGTTACAAGATAAAAAACAAAGTTGAACAACAAAGACTGTAGATGTCAACAGAAAAGAAAGAGCCAACACAAATGACATAAAAAGATTATTTGCAAAAATAGTAGGAGAAACTTCCTAAGCACAGTAAAAGAATTTGATATACATACATAAGTGAGGCTTATAGAATTCTAAATAACATCAACCAGAATAAATCTACACTTATACACATAATAAGCAAGATTCCAAAAGTTCAGCAAAATAATAGAATATTAAAAGCTGTTATAGAAAAGAAACAGATCACATATAAAAGAAAGCCCACAGCAGATTTCTCCACATAAATCATCAAGTCAAGAAGCGCCTAGAGTGAAGTATTTTAGGTCTTGAAAGAAAACAACTTCTAACCCATATTAATGTACCCTGTAAAACTATAAAAATTAATGGAGAAATAACATACATGATAATGAATAACTGAAGAATCCATGACCACCAAACCAACCCTACAAAGAGTACCAACAGATATTATAGAAAAAGACAAAAATGACCACAACTTCAAGAACAAAAGTGGAAAGGAATCATCAATAAAAGCAAGCAATTAATAAGCACTTGTCTGGCAAGTGCAATACCTTAAATTTAATTCCTGGTTCTGGGGGAAAAAAAAGGCAATTAAACAGAGGAGAAAAGTAGGAAACCTACAGAAGAAAAATAATAATAAAAATAATAAGAGAAATAATAATATAATGTTAATAATAAATAATATATAATAAATAATATAATAATAATAAAATAAAAGACAACACATATTAGTTGTAACCATCAATGTAAATGACATAAATTCATTTTAAAAGAAGTGGCACAGTGGCAGAATTGATCAAGAAACAAAATCCAACAATATTCACATTTGACTTAAAAGGAAATTCAGGTGGTTTTCCTCTTAGCTTAGTTATTAAGCACCTGCATGAGCAAGCCTAGTGTGGTACAGGGGACTGCAGTTCAATTCCCAGGTGCACATGCCACACCAGAGAGAGGTCCTGAAAGCAGCCTGAGCCAGCCAAAATAAAGGAACTTAGAAAAAAAGCATGGGTATTGTGTCTGAAAGCTATTGGGTCTGAAGTTAGTGTGAACTTCCAACCAAGGATAATAAAATGAGATAAATAAGGTCACTTTATATTTACTAGGAGAAAATTTCAAGGGGAAGAGATGACAATCATAAATATGTATGCATCAAATATTGAAGAACCCAACTCTACAGGACAGATTTGAAAGAACCTGAAAAATTACATAACTAATAACACAATTTAATGGGAGACCTTAATATCTCATTGTCCCAAAGGCATAGATCAAGGGTCGGCCTGATAGCTCAGCAGATTAAAATGCTTGCTTAGACAGACATTCGATCCCCTGAGTGCTGTAAGGGCCCTACCCCCAGGCAATGCTTACATAGTGACTGAGACTGGGTATTTACAGAGTACACATTCTTTTCAATTGCACATGGAATGTCCTCTAAAGCAGACCACATAGCAGTCCACAGAACATGTGTAAGTAAATGCAAGGAAACTGAAATTATTCCATGCATATTATCAGGTCATAGTGCAATGAAACTAGAAATTAGTGAAAAAACTGGGAAAAACTCCACAACACATGGAAATTAAATGATACTGTCTCAGTTACTCTTCTCTTGTTCAGACAAAATACCTGACACCCAAAATTAAGGAAGGAAAGGTTGATTTAGCTTACAGTTACTGGAGGTTTCAGTCCATTCTCAGCTGGTTCCAAGGCAAACTGGCAGAGAGCAAAAGCTTATGGTGGTGGAACAGCAACAATGGCAATAGAGAGAGAGAGAGAATCTGTCTCTCTGTTTCACTTATATCACACTCAGATTATCAGCCCCAGGTTGAGTGTAGCACTCACATTCATAATCTCAGCAGTACTAAGACTTACAATCTCAGTGGATCATGAGTTAATCTCGAACTCTAGAAATCCTCACCCCATGACTGTATGAGGCTTTGTCGGGGGACAGCTAGACACAAACCATAAAATTCCACCCTTGGATCCCCAAAATCTCATGCACATCCTTTTGTACAAAAGACATTTTAGTGCATCTCTAAGAGTTGCCAAAGTTCCAACAGATTCAGCATTACCGAAAAGTCCAAGTCCCAAGTCCCCTCTAAGATCCAAGGCAAACTTTTAACTGCGAGCCCCTGTACAAAAGTTAAACACATCCAACATTCAAAAGCACAAGATAAACATTAGTATTCCAAAAGTTGCAAACAACAGGGGAATACAAAACACTAGGACCAACACAAGTTCAAAATTCAAGGCAAATATTAAAACCCATAGTTCCAACTGGAATATCTAAAACAGTCTGCACTGAGCTGTGAGCTCCAAAGGTCTTATATGGGTCTGTGCTTAGGGCACTCTTGGTGGTAGTGTCCATGGCTTCTCTCTTAGGCTAGCTTTGCTCTTTTATTTTTTTTGAAGTTTCCCTTAGATGAGCCACATTTCTGACATTTTCAAATTTCTGGAGTCTCCACTGAATTAGCTTATTACTCTCTGCTTCACACACTGCCCTCTCTAGGGAATACTGCCTGGCCTTGCAAGTCTTCTGATGAACTCGAGGTGGAAGCCTTCTTAACCTCACAACTCCTGCATTCTGAATGCATCTAAAACCAATGCCACGCGGATGATGCCAGGGTCTGCTGCCAGCTGGAGCAGTAGCCAGGTTTCCTTCTCTTTTGGTTGTAGGAGTAGTCGAATGGCTGGATTAATTAATGCTATGACCCTAATTCTGAGGAACAAATTCTCCATGCTGGTACCATTTTGGAACCCGATGTGCTGTTGCTACCATTCTGGAACATGGAGCTCTGCGGCTTTCTTCTTAAGGCAGTCTCTCTCCCTTGAAATTTTGAAGATGCAAAGGATGGAGACCTGCTGCCTCCTGTGATGCCCTCAATCCATCCTTTTGAATCTCTGGTTCCTTCCCAGCAATGGAGATCCTCTTGGCTCTATCTTTGTAGACCACAGCATTCTTGGTCCTTTCTTTCTGACTAAACTTATGGTATTTTAAATTCTCCTGGTGCCTCCTTTGCTTTCAATTTTCAACATAAATCTGGCTAAAAGCCCCCAGTAATGACCATGCCACTGCCCCAATATTTGGCTGCTTTGAAATATCTGTTGAAAAATTAATCAGTCCACCATGCTTAATTTCAGTCCTAGGCAAAATCTTTGCACATGAGCAAAATTTAGATAATCTTTGGGCCAAGTCATGGCACAAATCATCTGGAGTCCAACAACCCATGCAGTCTTTCTTCCCACAAGAAACTTCTCCAGCTTGGACTTTATAGGCTTATAGTTTTCTGAACACTGACCAGAATCTCCCCTACAGAACAGCTGAAACTTTTCCGGCCCTTCACAAGTAGATGACTTCTCCAAACATGTCCTGTCTTTTCCCATAAGCCCTTCCCAAAAACTTGTAACCCACATGGTTAGGTTTAGCCACAGCAACGATCCCACTTCTGCAGTAGCAAATTCTGTCACTTGGTTGGCTCCAAAGCAAACTTGAAGAGAGCAGCAGTTCATGGCGCTGGAACAGCAATGATGGCAACAGAGAGAGTCTGTCTCTCTATCTCCCTTATATTATATTCAGGCTATCAGCCCCAGGTTGTGAGCCCCACTCACACCTATATTCCCTGCAGTACTAAAACCTATAATCCCAATGGATTACCCATAATACCAGTGGATCATGAGTTAATCTCAAACTCTAGAAGTCCCTGCCCCATGACTGCATGAGACTTTGGGGGACAACTAGACACAAATCATAACACACACCATCATGACCAACCAATGGGTCATAGATTTTAAAGAATTTTAAAGAAAATATTAAACTATATAATAAAAAATTCAAACACTATCAGAGTTTGTGTGACACAATAAAAGCAATCCTCAGAGGGAAATTTATTGTGGTTAACTATTACATTAGGAAAGAACAAATAAGTACCTTCATGCTGTATCTCAAGCTTCTAGAAAAAGAAAAGCAAGTCAAGCACAAAGCGCAAAGAAGGGAGGAAACTATAAATATCAAAACAGAAATTAGTACAATTGAGACAAAGAAAATAATTCAGAGAATTAATAAATCAAAGAGCTAGTTCCTTGAAAGATTAAATAAAATTGACAAACCCCTATCCAACTTCATCAAATAAAGGAAAGGAAAATCTCAAATTCATGTAATAAGGAGTCAAAATGGTGAAATTACTACAGAGCCTGTGGAAATTCAGAATATTATCAGTACCTACGTAGAAAATCTTTACTGTCATATGATGGAAAACACAGAAGAAATGTACAGATTTCTAGATAAGTATGAATTACTAAAATGACAATAAGATATAAAAATTCTGAAGAACACAATATCAGGTAATCAAATTGAAAATGTAACCAGCTAAAAACTCGCCAACAGAGAAACTCCAGGTCCTGATGGTTACACAACTGAATTTGACAAGAAATTTAGAAATTATTTAATCCTAATACTTCTTAAACTCAATGAAATTGAACAGGAAGTAATTCTCACTAACTCATTGCTATTGCCAAATATTAGACTTATATCAAAACCAGAGAAAGACCTAAGCAAAAAATAGAGCTATAGGGCAATTTCCCTAATGAACATAGATGTAAAAAGTACTCCATAAAATACTAGCAAATAGAATGCAGGAAATTCTATTTAGATTATGGACCATGATCAGGTGAGATTCATCTCAGGAATGCAAGGATGGTTCAGTGTAGGCAAATCTACAAATGTAATACACTACATCAACAGAGCCAAAAACAAAAACCACATGATCATTTCAGTAGATGCAGGAAAGCCTTCTGACAAAGTCCAACACTCATCCATGACAAAAAATCCTACAAAAAATTGGAGTAGATGGCATTACCTCCATCTGATAAAAGCCATCTATGATAAACTAACAGTAAATATCATTCTAAATGGGCAAAAACTGAAAGCTGTCACTCTAAATTAAGGATGTTCTCTATTCTCACTCCTATTCAATATAGTCCCAGAAACACTAGTTTTAGCAAATGGGCAAGAGAGAGAGATATAAAAGGAATAAAAATTGAAAATCAAGAATTTAAATTATCATTATTAGAAGATGACATGACACTCTATATAGATAAATATTTTGACCCCACAACCTCTAACAAGAGACTCCTAGAATTAATAAACAAATTCAGGATGCAAAGGCAACATCCTCAAATCAGTAGCATTCCTGTACACAAACAAGAAACTCACTGAGAGAGAAATTTGTTAAACAACACCCTTCTCAATAACATCCAAAAAATGCAATTCTTGGGAATTACTTTAAAAAAGGAAGTAAAAGATCTGTACAATGAAAATTATCATACTCTAAAAAAAGAGATCAAAAAGGATTTCAGAACATGAAAAGACATTCCTTTCTCATGGATAGGAAGAACCAATATTGTGAAAATGGCTATCATCCCAAAACTGTCATGTAGATTTAATACAACCTTGATCAAAATACCATTAACATACCTCAAGGATCTACAGAAAACATTGCTAAAATTCATTTGGAACCAGAAGAGATCTAGAATAGCAATCCTGGTCAACAAAGGCAGGAAGTATCACAGTCCCTGACTTGAAATTATACTGCAAAGCTACTATGATAAAATCAGCTTGTGCTGACAAACAACAGTAGTAAAACAAACAAACTAACAAACAACAACAACAAAACCAAGGATCAGTGGAACAGATTAGAAGATGCCTAGACAACTACAAATCCACTCAGCCACCTTGTCTTTTACAAAGAGATCAAACACATCCCCTGGAAGAAAGATAGCCTCTTTAACAAATAGTTATGGAAAAATGGCTTTCTGTGTGCTGAAAAGTGAAACTGTGTCCATGTTTATCGCCATGCACTAATTTTAAAATAGATTAACGATCTAAATATTAAATAGAAACACTAAATCCACTGGAAGAGAAAGTAAGATTTTTTTTTTTTTTTGAGATATGGGTGTAGGCAGACAGTTCATGAACAAATACCAAACTTCTTGAGAAACACTTCAGTTCTAGAGATCACATCTTATTGAAAAGATTTTGCACATCAAAAGTAATCACAGCATGAAAAGAAAATCTACAAATTGGGGAAAAAAATCTTAACCAGCAGTCACTGAGACAAAGGACTTCTGTCTAGAATATATAATGAACTTTTAATAAACAAATCCTCCAAATTCAGACCCAATCCAAAAAAAAAAAAAAAAAATGGGTATCTGAGATGAATACACTCTTTTCAGAGGAAGAAATACAAATGGCAAATAAATGCTTGAAAAAAATATTCTGCAGCACTGGTAATTTGAGAAATGCAAATGGAAAAAAAGTGAAATATAATCTTACCCCAGAAAGAATGGCTGCTATAAAGAAATCAACTAAGAACCAATGTTGGAGGGGCTGTGGGGAAAAAGGAACAGTTCTCTACTTTTGGTGTGAGTGTAGATTTTTCTGTGGAAATCAGGGTGGAGATTGTTAAAAAAACTAGGATTAGAGGACCCATTCTGTTCAGCTATTTCTTTTCTGAATGTCTTTCCAGAAGAATTAGAAACATTACACCACAATGATACATACACACTCATGTTTATAGCAGCATAATTTGTAGTAGCTAGATTTTGGAAATAGCCAAGATGTCCGCCAACTAAGCAATGGATAAAAAAGACACAATCTTCTTAATATAATGGATTATTAATTGTATATGAGAAAAGATAAACTTGAAACTTATAGGTAAGTGGATATAATTAGTGGCCATACTCAGAAATGACATGTCAGACCCACATATATAAAGACCATACTGACTACCTAGTGTAAGAACCTGAAAAAGTAAACAAACTCTGAAAGTTTGTTTACAAACTTTCACAACAGATATAGTAAAAAGGAAAGAAATCGCTCAAAAGGAGTGAACAATTGGACCATGGAAAAGGATAAAAGGAAGAAAAAGAAGGAAATGCAAAAAATTCATTATGCTAAGATGATATATAAGGAGTAGCTAAGGTGATCATAATACTAATTTCTATCTGGTTTTTTAAGGTAGGAGTTAACGTTTAAAATTTTTATTTTGACTCATTTTATGTGCTTATATTGTAATCTGAGCAACTACATTGAAGACAACAATGTGCAATATAACAACCAGAGTTGAACCCTTATCATCTTTTTTTTTTTTTTTTAACTGTGTACCATTTCTAATGTATTGCCTATTTTTATTTTCTTTCTAAAGACCATACAGTTAAATAATTTCTTGTAGTGCTTCAAGAAAAAGAGTGTAAAGCTCAGATCCTTAAATTTTTGGCTTAGAACCATAGTCTCACATGAAGAGAAATTCTCTGGCTTGCTAAAGTAATTTCTCCTCTCTTAAAAGTATAGAGCTGCACAGTGTTGTCATAGATGAGCATTTTACGTTTTGTGTTGACAAATTGCACCAGCTAAGTTTGCGTGCTTTCCACATCTCATCTTTGGTAGCAAAAATGTTCATTTTGAAATACCAGTATCCAGAGAACTAAAAGGGAAGTTCAGCTTATATAGAACACTAATTTCAACTGCGTTCCATTTGTCAGTGTCGTAGTAGAATAATAACTCAAAGTTGTCCATGTCCCCAGCCCTAAAAGAAATACAAATGTCAATAAGATTGATGAAGTACCCTGGTATGGAGAGCTCACACATGATGATTCAGATAGGCCCAGTCTAATCACATAAATACTTAAAAGCAAGGAATCCTTTTTGTATGTGGTCAGAGGCTGATATGACTGTGGAAGAAAGGTCAAACAGAGATGCATCTTTGTGAACTTTCCCTTTGGAGAAAGGGAGCTTTTAGGTATGAGATGTGCATGGCCTCTAGAGGCTATAAAAGACAACAAAATAGATTTTCCCAAGGGTTGACAAAAAGGATTGTAGTCATGCTGACCCTGATTTTAGTTCAGTGAGACTCATGTTTTATAATACAGACCTGTGCAAAAATAAATTTGTATCATTTTAAGCAGCCAAATTTTTTGTAATTTGGTATAGCAACAATCAAAAATATTTCACCAAAGAAATCTCTTTTCTATTTTCTGGTAATGTTGTTCCTTCTTGGACATAAAACTATCCCACCTAAGGGGTTAACTCACTTCAGGGGTTATCACTTATTCTGCTGCCCTCTCACTGATTACTCCTTTTCTTTAGATGTATTATCTATGACCTAATGACTCTGAACATGCCCAGTCTCATTTTTAGATGTGTAACCAAAGTTAAATCCCAGTATGATTTGACAGGCAAAATGTTCATACTCTGGAGAATTTCACAAAATGATAATTTTTTTCTAAATATGTTAGCTCAAATCTGTGTGGATACCTGTGGGTGTGTGTTCTGATGGGCTAAATTTAGGAGCTAAAAGTATCATCTTAAATCAGCTTAAATGTCTTTTATACTCATGCAAATATTGCATGATTTCTTTGGAGTGAAAAAACAAAAGTGAAAGTAAGGGCAAAAATGTATAATATATATTGGGAAATGGGCAGAAAATGTTCAAATTTGAAGGGTAACTGAGAGTGATAGGAAAGAAGGGATAAGACAAAAAGAATATAAGAAAAAATGGAAGCATACTTTTTGTAAATAAGGAGGTAAAGAGGGGTTAAAGGGAAGGAGGGGAACGGGAAGAAAAGACGCAAGATCTTTAATATATAGGCACAAACACGATGAATGTTATCACTATGTATATCTAAAATGTACCAAGAGAAGAAAAGAAAAATTTTAACATAAAAGTCTTTTTTTTTTTTTTTTTTTGAGACAGGGTCTCTCTGTACAGTTCAGGCTGGCCTTGAGCTCAGTTTTGTAGCCCAGGCTGGTCTCGAACTCTCACAGATCCTCCTGCCTCAGCCTCCCGAGTGCTGGGATTACAGGCGTGCGCCACCACGCCCGGCTAACATAAAAGTCTTAAGATGGTGAGAGAGTCAAAATTCTGTTTGCTAGCTTGACCAGCTGGGTGAATATTTATTGATAGCTCACTTAGTTGAGTAACACTTGTACTTGGTGATTTTGGATACAGAGCAAATGGTACAAATTACTTGGTAGAAACTAGTGGAGGAATCTTAAGACTTAGGAATATTGGGGCTGTTGGAATGAATTTAACACTTGAGTTTTCTAGGAAACTCCAAAGTTACTCTGTTCCTTAAAGCCTCAGTACACATGTCTTTGAGAGCTTTTGTTCTAGGTTAATGTTAGTGGAAGATTCTATATTTAATATAAAATTCTGTATTTTAGTGAGAATGGAGGATCTCTAGAGCTCTGGCAGAGGTTAATAAAGTTACTTAACCCCAAGGAGACATGGTCAACAGAGTATTCTTTAGCATGGCTAAAGTACCATACGATTCCATGATAGATTGGCAGTTCACTAATATTCTGCTTGATTGAACATCAGAAAAAACTGTGATTGAATAGATGAAGGTTAAGCTCTAATTGGCCCCTCTAATTGAAATAAATCTGCCTTTCCCAACTTCCTGATCCTAAACCCTTGGAATAAAGGAGGGGCTAGTGATCTTGAAGCTGGGTTTTGAAAAAAAAATGTAGATTGAATCTTTATACATCTCTCTGCAAAGGGTGCTGTGGCCAATTACTGAGGAATTAGGAATGAAGGAAAGTGATTATATCAAGTTTCTTTGGACGTAGGCTATGATGTAAGAGCAGCTTGTGGGACTTGTAATTTCACTATGGAATACTAGCATTAAATCTTGTGGGTTTTAGATGAAAATTAGAGCTGGATTTGAATGTGCCTAATATTAGGTCCAGTTGGACCTAAATAACTCTCAGGCTATTGTCCCAGATCATGAATAAGTCATTAGAGTAGATATCATTTAACATCAGGATGAGTCTCTATGCTGATTACTTTGATATTAAAGGCCAAATAAATATTAAATGAAAAGGAAGACAGTAATAATAAATAGATGAAAGAGAAATTGCAACCTGAGGAAACTTGAATGATGCATAGATCTCTTGATCTTACCTATTTGCTTGCACATTTGTGGATGGGTTTTGAAAAAAGGCAGAAGAATATTGCAAACTTAGGCAGGTTTTGCCTTCAACTATGACTTTTGTTATTGGGGATGTTGGTTCAGGTTAACTCAATTCTTGGTGCCCATTACACAGTTATTATGTTGATCTTGTCTCATGTACCTCATTATTCACACAACAGATTGCATATGTCACCTCTTAGGATTGGGCTATACCCAACAGGTTGTGGGGTATGTCCTAAATCAGCTAACTAGGTATCATCTAAATTCTAGCTGGGCTCAAATATAGGCAAGAATGATAACCAGGACTGAGTCTAAGAGAAATTTCATTTTGACCTACTACTCTGTGATCTAAGATTAAAAATGGATCCTAGAAACTTTGGTCAAGATTAAATGTGGAGCTTCTCTCTGAGGAAGGGACTACAGTAGCACTTAAGGGTTAGCTCTCCCACAGTGTCAGAATTCCTGCTGCTCCATAGTTACCTTTATTCATATTCTATGTCTTCCAGCATCTTCAGACCTCTAAAGGTCTAGCCATGATATAACACATGAAAATTAATGGACTGAGCTCTTTTTCCCACAGTTTGAAGACACAGGACAGGAAATTAACAGATGGAATTGGGAGCAGTGCTTTTCAGTGTTACACCTAATGGCTAACTGGATAATTTTATACATGTTGTCTTTCACAGTATTTTCTTTGAGGTTTAGAGGTTTAGGGAAAGATGTGTCTGTAAGATTGCGAACACTAGACACTTTATAATTAAATATACCAATATTACATTCAATACTAATGAAACTTTAATTTGTCCCTTTTATAAATAGGTTGAATGTATTTCTTTTTTTTTTTTTTTTTTTTTTTTTTTTTTTTTTTTTTT
>PVJA010044698.1:0-15919 GCA_004027025.1 Myocastor coypus | reverse complement strand
GTAATCTTTTGAGACAGGTACCAGCTAGAAGCAGAAACGTTTGAGTTTCCAGTGATCCTAGGATGGGCCCAAGCCCATATCAGAACATGCCCCTAAGCAGCACTTTTGAGTGTGTTAGTTGCTCAACTAATAGTTCCTGCTACTTTCATTTCTTAGAAATATGATGCATGGCAGATCACCGTGGTACACAATTCTGGAGCTAATCCTCAATTGGCAAGACATCCTGTCTCTGTACTTTCTGCTTGCTTATGTCATGTGCACCCTTGACCACTAGAGAATAGGGCCTGATACCTGATACTTGAGAATGTCAAATATTGAGAAGGATTCCAAGCACTGTCCACGACATAAAGTAAATCTGCCCCCAAGTCATGGATTTCATTTCAGTATTTCTGTCTGCCATAGCAGGATTATAAAATGATTTGTTATCATTATCTTCGCCATCATCATTAAGTACTTTACTTACCTTAATATTTTAGTCAATATCAAGTATCATAAAAATGTTTTTTTTCTTAATATTTTAAAACAGCATTAAACAAATTTTAAGATTTGAAATACTTAGCCTCTACTAAAGCAACAATATGGTATTCAAAATCACAGTGGTGACATTTTTTGGAAGAAAGAAGTTGTTTAATAGTTACTATCTCTCTTTAGTGTAAGATGAATAAGTCTGGGGCTGGGAAGTTAGCTTGGAGATCTAAGCACCTGCCTGGCAAGTGCAAGCACCAAGGTTTGATCCCCCATGCTGGCCCCACACCAAGTTGGCCCCTGATATTGGGTGCTGTGGTGCTCACCTGTAATCCCAGCTCTGGAGAGCCTGAGACAAGAGGATCACTATGTGTCCAAGCTGTGTAGCAACACCCTGTACAAAATAAATAAGAAACAATCAAAATTTTTTAAACATGAATAGGGTCTACACATCTGTTTTATAAGACTATACATATATTTAAATTTTAATATATCAGTCAATATCTCACATGAGATGACTTTTCAGTACACATGTTAGAATATGCCACAATACAATATAAGAATGAAAGGAAATAAAAATAAACACATAACATATAAAAAACAACACGAGTAATTTATTCTATATGGATAACTACTTCAAATAAAATGGTTTAAAATATTACACCAAAAGAAATGTGCTAAATATATTAAAGAGATAAAATCATAATTCATGTTTTTAGGACACTTAGTTTAGATTTAAGGTCATGCAGACAGAAACTATCCAAGTATCTGGTAAAAAGAGACATTTAGCACGCCTTACTAAGCCTTCAAAAGCTTAGTTGGGAGGTCTTGAAGTAGATTTCCTTTCACAATCCTAAATCAGTAGAAGTAATAGACTCCTGTATTGCATACTGTCTTTCTTCTTCCTGTTTTTCAGTCTGGGTCTTATAATAATGAATTGGGAATATTGGAAATTATTAATTCCATTACCCTATGGTTCCCTAGTAATTTTGCCTATAAATTTTAGACCTATGTTATTATTCATTATCTTCAGGATTTTTCAAAGTGTTAACCATAAACAGTGTTCTAGAAAATTGTGTCTCCATATCAAATTGAAATGTTGATTTTATAAGCACCTTGCTTTAGTTTTATATATAATCCTACAATATCATATCCTAGTCAGCTTCAGCTTTGAAAAAGAAAATGCCAATTTTGACTAGAAGACTGACCTCAGGGTCTTCTGATAAAAATCAATGATCTCTCACAGCCTTCTAATAACACAGACAAGCAAGGTGCATAGTTGGGCTGTGATTAGAATATATAATAAACTGAAAGATATAATAGATAACTAGACCTTGATCCTGTGTGTTCTGGGAAGACTACTGAAGTTAAAAGAAATTCATTTTCTAAAATCTTTAACACCTGTATTTCCCAGAAGTTTTCTTGCTATATAAAAGGAAAAAACGAATATAGATACCTAGTTTTAAACTTCTTCAGATCAGAGCACTGCATACATTTTCTTGAGGAGTTTTGTATGTCAGAATCTCTCAGTATGCACCTCTTTTTCTGTGGTAAGGAATTAGCCACAAGCAATATGTAAACAACCATGTGAGCTTGTGTTCTAACAACATCTACTTAATAAAGCAGCAGATAGTCATTCAGTTCTAAGTTTAGAAAAAACATTGTATTTTTCTTTCATAACACGTGTTGTATTTTGTAATTTTTTATTTTAAGATTATCCCTTTTTGACTTCTCTTCCCCATTTAACTGCAAGCTTCAAGAGAATATAAACCTTCTTTTATTTTTTATCATATGCAAAGAACCAATAAATTTCTATTATATCTGCTTTCTTTTTTCCTAGAGCAGAGAAAATCAAGTTTATTGATTTATTCATTTTAAAGACAATACAAATTAGAATTAAAATAGAAAAAAATTGCAAATAAAATAATTTAACTTAAAATAATATGAATTTCATAGTGTTTGTTGAAATTAATTTGTTTTGTCTCTTTTTCAGTAGTTTGTGCTTTTTATTTTCTCAATTTCTTCTTTCTTTCTTTCTTTCTTTCTTTCTTTCCTTCTTTCTTTCTTTCTTTCCTTCTTCCTTCCAAATTTACATGCATATATCTGGTAATACGAATAACTGGTTGGAAAACAACACTATATTTGTTTTCTTTCTGCCAAAAGAAGTAGAAGAATCTCCTGATGATTCAGAAAAGTGAAATTTCTTTGAAATTTGCATAAAAATGAAAACAGCAGGCAGACCAAGCCTTAGCAGAGTCTCAGACAAGCATAAAGTGCACTATTCTTAAAGTTTTAGGTTCTGGCCTTATTTTTTTCAAATTTTTAAATTTGAAGTAATTATCAATTCACAGAAATTTATAAGAGTAACACAAAGAAGTCCATGTACCTTTGGATAAGCTATACCCATGGTAGGTACAGATTAGGCTCAAAGATAAAAGATAAAATCTATTTTGGTGCCATCTTTGGACCTGCTTCAGATTTCACTACTATACACATAAATACACTTTTACTTATGAATGTGTAAATAAACTTTGGAATTGAAGTTATACAAACATTAGAGCTTCTCAAAAATTCATAAGTCATACTGATATGTTAATTTTGTCCCTTAGTTTGTGTTGCTACAAAGATAACATAAATTGAGTGACTTCTACACTTCAAAGTTTTATGTGTAAGCAATTTTGGAGCCTGTTAGTGCCAACCTCAAGATGATGCACAGTTTGGTGTATGGTGCCTAATTTCTGGCTCAGTTATAGTGCTTCTTCACTGATTCCTGACATGTTTGAAGGCTTTATTTATATGAGCATTAGTTGTATTCATGCAGGCCTTATGTTCAGGATATAGTTAAAACCTACACATTACATTGGTTCATAGATCTTAATATGTGAATGAGAGAGGGCGTACAAACATTCAGATTATAGCAAATCCAATGATATCTTTGAGAGACTTATTATCTACAGAAGTGTACAGTAATACATTTGTAGTACTTTAATGAATACATTTGTAGTAATTTGTGATAGCAACAATAATAAATTAATATTTCATCTCCCATTTTATTTGACTTCTACCATATTGATACTTCTAAATTAGCATTAGGATATTTCAGCCAAGTGTAAACAATACCTTTTTAGAAGTTCATTTATTACTTTCTCTTGTTAGCTTATGGAAAATTGGGAACTTTATTTTATTGATAGTGTTTTTATCACTTTATTTATGAGAGATACTAAAAGAATGCTGAGTAATATAAAACAGATTATTGAAATAGAATAGATATTTAAATAATATCAGCAGAATAATTATTAATATTATGAGGGTTCTCCAGTTTATACTGTACTTTACTATGTATGAAATTTTGTGAAAGTATTTTTAGTTATTTTTTGCATATGATAAAATTCAACTCCATTATATCAGTTTCTACTGGATATATGAGAGAATACATTCTTAGTATGTTATTAGTATGCACAAAAATGTCAAAATGGAACCCATTATTCCATGTAAGTAACATACACTAATAAAATTAGGTATTTTTGCATCACACTTAATAATTTTATTTATGTACTATTTATTTTTAGTATGTTTCATCTTTTATATTATAATTTTACAGTTATTTTATGTTGTTTTCTTACTATGTTCCTATTTTTAACTTGTGTTGTTATTTCATACATTCATATAAAATAATATTTATGAATTCTTCACTTTTTCTGTTTTTTCACTTTGGAGGATATAAGTCACAATATTAAGCAATCAATTGCCCTTTCTTCTTTTATTTATTTATTTATTTATTTATTTATTTATTTATTTTTTTGGTTTTTGAGACAGGGTCTCACTGTGCAGTTCAGGCTGGCTTTGAGCTCACTTTTGTAGCCCAGGCTGGTTTCGAACTCGCAGCGATCCTCCTGCCTTAGCCTCCCAAGTGCTGGGATTACAGGCGTGAACCACCACGCCCGGCTCCTTTCTTCTTTTAAAGTACATTTCTTATTTATATTCTTTTACTTCTGAGTACTTGAGTCATACTATTTTGTTAAGACATACTACTTTAAGTAGTATCGAGAAATATATATGTATTTGATAATTTCTTGACATTAATAGTGTTATTTGTATGGTGTCATTATTAATTATGATAACTAACTCTTTACTCATACAAAATTCTGATTTAAATTAATCAATTTATTTGTTTGCTTTTGTATTTTAGTAGGGGTCTACCTGGTCTATAGGGTCTCACTATGTAGATCATACTCGTAGTGATCCTCCTATGCTCAACCTCCCAAGAGCTGGGATTACAGCTGCGTGCCACCACTCCAAGTCTCAAACGCCATCTCAGTGTGCTCCCAGAGGGCAGGGCTGGCACAGCAGGCCGGGGATTGAACCCTAGTCACTGTGGCTGCCTAAGCAGGTTCTTTAACCTGCTGAGCTATTTGCCAGCCTTCTAATTTAATTATATTTAATTTAAAAAAATACATTGTTTTAAATTTTTCCATTGAAGCAAGGGGACCTGAATTACTTTAAGGAAAGTAAGAAGAATTGAACTTTAGCCAATTTAATTTTTGAGGAGCACTGGAGAAATGACAAACTCTTTTTCTCAAAAGAATTACTTTTATATTGCTGATTACCTTATTTTTTTTTTTCATTTCTGCTTGACTACCCATCTTGCTTCATGTATTGATTTAAACAGACATTGTTTTGCTTGGTGGCTTTATTGTTTCTTTCTATAATATATTTGAGAATTTACTGAAGTGGTGGTTTAGTAGTCAGTTCACCAATATCATAAGATACCCTTTATCATGTCAACTTGATTTCTCCAACTAGTTTGAAAGATTGTTTTGCATATTATTTTATCTTGTTTTGGAATCCATTTTTCTTTTATACTTTACAAGTGCAATCTTTGCTAGCCTTTAATGTCTGTATTCAGATTTCTGTTGTAATACTAATGGTTTTGATTTTAAAATTGATTTGTTGCTTTTTCTCTAAAGGGTATTTTTTTATTTTTTTTAGAGAGAGTGCAAAACAGCATTCAACCAGAAAAAAATACAAATAATACAGAATTTCACTAAACAAAATAATATGAATTCCACTAAATTTATTGTATTATATAGTGTGGTCTTCAAATTAGTTGTTTGGTTTACCAGATATAAAAACATAACAAATTAAAAGCATAATATGATTTCATTCAAAATTCTTTTGTGCAGAAGTTTCCTGTTTTTGAAAGGTGGCATAATTTCTACTAAATTCAGAAATTTCAGATTTTTATATATTCATTGCCTACCCCATTTTGCCTTGAGAAGTCTAATTATATGAATACAAATTTCTTGATTTTGGCATAGAGTGAACTATTATATGACTGATTATAAATGCTTTCTTCATTTTTATTTTACACAATTTTATTGTTATATTCATTTAAATTTATAAATAATTTATAATGTGCAATCTATTATTAATCACATACCATGTAGTCATTTCATAAATATTTCTCTAAAAGCCTGTCTACATCTTATATCTTTAACATTTCAATATTTGTCTATAATTTTAATATGCTATATAATTATTGATTTTCAATAAAGTTAATGAGAAAAAAAGAAATTAAGAACAGAAAAGAAGAAAATTGAAAAAGAAGAAAAAAAGTTAAGTATATATATAGATATAGATATAGATATATAATGTAGATATATATATATGTTTATATATATATATATTTCACCCTCTCCCCCTCCTGTCCTTCTCCTCAACTCATTATTTCTTCCTTTTAAATGGGTTCATTCCCTTTTCACACTATCTATTGTACCCTTCAGATTTTATTTTCTCTTCTGAGTTCTTACACTAGGGAGCCAATATGATGTTTGCTTGCACCTGCAGGTCCCATATTTATAGCAACATGATTTGCCACAGTTAAATCTTGGAAGCAACCAAAATGCCTATCAACTGAGGAGTAGATATAGAAGATGTGATATTTTAAAATGATACTCCATTGTATAAGAAAAAAAAGAAAAACTTTGGAATTAATCAAATCATTGAAATGAGAGACTTTTATAATTATGACATTAATTTTATAATTAGACATTATGTAATACTCTGAAATAAGATGTAGAAGAAGACACCAGAAATTTCAAGTCTTTAATAGGCTGAATAAGTATTGTGATAAGTCAAATACTATCAAAAGTGCTATGTAGATTCAGTGCAGTTCTATTCAATATAACATTTTTCACAAACTATGGAAAGTAATCTCAAAATTTATATAGAATCAAAAGTGATGCAGACTAATAAAAATGATTCCAGGCCAGATGAGCAAAGAAGGAACTATCACAATCCCAATTAGAATTATACTTTTAAGTTGCAATGGTCAAGTCAGCAGGATTGGAACACAGAATTTTTTTTCAGATACCAGAGATCAAGCTCAGGACCATGCTCATATCAGACAGGTGCTTATGCTGCTGAGCTATCTCCCCAGCCCATGATTCTGACACAGCAACAGAGAAGTTGATCAATGGAATGCTATAGAAGATGCAAAAATAATTCCATGCAAACTGAGCATTCGTCTTTTGACCTATGGGTCAAAACCATGTGTTGCAGAACATATAATATCTTTAGCAAATGTTGCGAGAAAAATTGGCTATATGCATACAGAAGATTAAATCTAGGTCTAGGGATACAGCTCAGTGGGACAAGCACCTGCCTAGCAAGCGCATGGTCCTGAGTTTGATTCCCAGTACCACACACACACACACACACACACACACTCAAGAAATATGCAATCAAGACCCATCATCTTTCACCATGCACTAACCTAATATCAAGGTATATCAAATTTATAAATATTAAACATAAGCATGGAATCACTGAGTCATTAAAACTCACAGGGATTGGCCAAAAAATTTTGAACAGAACCCCAACTGAACAAAGGAACATAGAATGTTAACAAATGGGGTTATGGTAAGTTTAAAAGCTTCTTAGCAGTAAAGGAAACAATCTAGAGACAATATATAGTGAGGAAAGAAAGTTTTTTTTTTCCAGTTATTTCTGAGGCAGAGATTTAATAACTAGAAAAATATAAGAAACTCAGAAAATGAGAACTTCTATAGTATAGAGTAATAGAATCACTGAACTTCTCTTCTGGAAGGTTAAGAATGTAAGTTTACAGACCAAATATAGAAAAAGAAGGGCAATAAGAATTGCCAATATTTTAACCGCGGCCCTTCAAGGTCAGTGTGGTCTCAGGACGTTAAGAGAACCTGTACTGTAACATCCTATGACTTAGTGGTGTTCCAAATTTTCTGTTCAAGGAGATTTGGGAGCGACAGAGGAAAGGGATTGATGATGTATAGTGTGTCTAAGGAGAGTCACCTAGAGAGAAAACATTCTCTCAGGCTTTCACAGAGAGCCAACTGGTCAAGCACAGCTGTGACTCATCCAGATGGCTGACACTGACAACGGTTCTATAAAGCACTGTACATAGTTTCAAAGTACAACTCCTAAAATGAAAGACCTTATCCAAAATATGAGCAGTTAAAATGGGTAGATACCTCTCGTAAGAAATACAAAGGAAAAATTGTTCATTATTTTAGGCCATGAATGAAATTCAAATGTATCAATATTGAGGTGCCATTTTATGACTGGCAGCCAGGGAAAGAGCTCAGTGGCATGAGTACCTGGCTACCAAGCACATGAATCCCCCATAGTAAAAAAAAAAAAAAAAAAAAAAAAAGATGTAACATTATGAAACATTTTTTTGCCAGGAAGAATGTCCATAGGAAATCAATAATAACAAATGCTAGTGTGGAAAACACCTACATTGTTAGTAGAAATGTAATCTAGTACAATTGCTGTAGAAACAAGTGCAGTGATTCCTCAGTAAAACAGAAATTTCATTTGACCCAATTATTTCCCCTCTCGACATCTTCTCTGAAATGTTATATACATTTATCATAATGAAAAATGCATACTTGTGTTTATAGTATCACAACTCATAATAGGTAATCTTGGCAACGGTCATTATATCCATCAAGTGATAAATGATAACAAAAATGTAGCATTTATTCATATAGGGTACTATTTTGATATATATTTGACTCACTAATTATGAGTTAACATGGGAAGACTGATTGGAAGATGTCATCGGCAGCAGAAATACTATGTTGATGAGCCATTCATGAGGACTGCCTTCCCAAGCCTTCCCTTTGCAAGGCTTCCACCCCTTTTAAATATGAACCTGTCTTATTTTGCAGTATCTATGATGGCACACTTTTAATAGCTGCTTTCTGCTACTATAGTGGAACACAAAATACTGGATACATTATAAACTATGGGAGACCCATGACATGGTTTCGCAGGCTGGAAATTCTAAGAGTGTGTTCTCAAATCTGATGAACACCTCCTTGCTTTATTGAAACATGATAATCAGTGATGCAGATACCATACAGCATGTCTCTCTACTCAGGATCTCACAAGGGTACAAGCAAGATGCTGAGAAGTGCTTATTCTGCTCTGTAAGCATGCAGCAAGAGGAATTGCTTCAAGCTCATTTAGATTATTGGTAGCCATTTGCGGTTGTATGCCCAAGTCCCTCAGCTTCCATACGCTGTTGAATAGAGTGCTTGCTCTTAATAATTCCTACAACACATTCGCAGTATCTCATCAAGTGAATTCTGCAATATGACTGCTATTTTATGAAGTCTACTAAAAGTATCTCTAATACCAATCTTGCAGAACCGAGACATTATGTAATACAGCAGCATTCCAAAATCTTTTCTACACAATTTAACTTAGTTATACAAGAGCTGTCATATTGTGCATGAGGAACTGATACAAAAAGTGAAGCCCATACTTCTCTTTCTATGATGCCACTAATAAAATCCTTTATCTTCACTAAAGAGCCTCGTTTCTTCTACTAGTATTTATGCACTAAGTACAAGATAGCTGTTACTTTGTAAGTATAATGGAAACCTCAGATCATTTAAAGCTTTTAACGTGACCTGTTCTAGTCTATCCTGGATATTCACAGGACGTTGAGAGTTGAATTTTTATGTATTTATTTTACTTTTAGAAGGGAGTGGGGTTAGTTCTGGTGATCACTTTCCTCCTTAGTAGCACATTAGTGCCCAAAGAAAAGCTTTGTAAATTGCATACCTTTAGATCCCTATTACTACACAAACCTAGAGTCTTTGTATTTCTAAAGGCTACAGCTGGAAGCTGGTATTCCATGCTCTAAACTTTTATCATTGTAAGTATGCTTCAATCTGCAGCTTTAATGTTTAATCCATATGGACTAAATGTATATTACCAGCTTATTTACGTTGAATCTTTTCAGACGCCTAGAGTATAACCAAAATGAATGTGGAAAAGGTAATATAGCAGAACTCAGCCATGAAATTTATGGTCAGTGACCTGAAAGAATCATAATCACTTCTCTAAAACTGACAGATTCTTATGCACTTTAAAAAAATTACAATGTATAAGACCTTACTAGAATGAATAAATACCATCAAGGTGGTTTTGAAATGCAGATTGCTTTTAAAATTGTACAAAAATGACTTATTTTTCCACAGATTACTTAGCAATATGAGTTCAAAGATCATGAGTCGAATAGCCCATAAAAGGTCTATTATGTCATTTTATATGCATCTCACTTCCAAGCACTCAAGATCGTAATAAGAAATTAAATAGTTCAAAAGAAGACAAAGTTATGAAAGTTAAGTGGTGAGACAATGCAATACTCTGGTGATAAAGAAGTTATTTCTACAGTTTATAAAGACTTGACAGATCTTTTCTAGCCAGATTAATATATTGTGTATTTCACTCAGATATGTCCACTAGCTATAATTTGAAAGTGCTCTAGCCCACCTCTCTAAATTTTCTATATTTTAGTGCAGACTCCAAAGTTTTAGCTAATCTTTAAGATGATATTCCAATGAAACAGATGCTCTGCCCTGCCACCTAACTTGCGGTGCAAAGCCCCTTCCTAAGAGTGGGGGAAAATAAATATTAGCTATTTATTAAGCTTTTCTTCAATCTGAAACTCCATGAGGATACATGGACACTGCATCTTCTTTTCAAGAATGCCTTCTCTTTTCAAAAACTGAACAATTTTAGTGCTCCTGGAACAATAATAAAATCTGCTTTTAAACTTAAATCATGCAAAGCAATTGCTTTCCTAGCAGCAGTTCCATTTCTCATTCATATCTTTCACAGTGATTATTCCACCTTAGACTATCCAACAGCTTCCCATATTACGATGCTAATAGTTCCCAAGATATAGGATCTAGAAGCATCTTATTATTCATTTGAGAAAAATGCAGATTTTAGCCCCATACTCCAAGTATATAAATTGTAGTCCTGCACGTTTTCTGCGCATCTTGATGGATAATTTTATTTTAAAGCACATCACCAACAAAGAAATGGTATGCAGACAAATTTTTAACTGTGAAATCTCCAGATAAAGAAATGGAGACAAGTCAGGCATGGTGGCTCACGCCTGTAATCCCAGAACTTGGGAGGCTGAGGCAGGAGGATTGGTGTGAGTTCAAGACCAGCCTGGGCTACAAAAGTGAGCTCAACGCCAACCTCTACTGCATAAAGACCCTGTCTCAAAAAAGACAAAAAAAAAAAAAAAAAAGAAATGAAGACAGTAAGAAAAAAGGACAACTAAAGCAAAAAAATAAGTAAACAAGAAAAAATAAAACAAAGTCGGGGCAGGGGAGATAGCTCCGTGGCACAAGCACCTGCCGGGGAAGTGCAAGGTCGTAACTTCGAACTCTGGTCCCATAACATAAATAAATAAATAAATAAATAAATAAATAAATAAATAAATAAATGACAACAACTAGATTTATAAGATGTAAATATTTTCATCTTATCCGATACATGCCAAAAAAGGTTGTCATTGAAGATAATGTGGATTGAGTTACACACGGTAAGATTTTAGGCTCTGAGGTACTACATGTAGCACAAGGCTGCACCTGCTTGACTCTACTTCTCAATTTCCCACGGTAACCCTCACAAATATTACATGTTTGTACCTTGTTTAATTGCTGCTTGTCTCTGGACTGCAGAATTTTTCTACCTCTGCCTAATGTGTTTTCCTATGAATACTCAGGATCTATTTGGGGAACTGTTGCCCACATGGCAATATCAAATGCTTCTATTGTTAAAGTGCTTTTCTAACAGAATTCACTACATTACATTGCAATATTCATTTAAATGTCTAATATTATCTAATACTGAACCATTACGAAAAAATGCATTATATCTTTTTGATCATTTTAAAATATAAATTGATGAAATGCAGTTGTCTATATTTTCAAGATTGGTCTTATGATTTATGAATACAAAAGGAAATTATTAGGTCAATCAATTGCTATATCAATTGATATATTTTCTAATGAGAACAGTTCAACTTTGTTTTGTAGTAATTTGAAATGTACTTTGCACTGTTAATGACTTCGTTCACCACGTGGAGCAATACATATTAAAAAAAAAGCCTTCCTGAGTTTCATACCAGCTAGTCATTAATGTTCCATACTTTTAAAATCAGTCTGCGGCAACAACTTTTCTAAGGCATACTGTTACTGCTTTATATGTTTCAAATTTCATATATAATCAAAGGCATGAGATATTTATCTTTCAGTTACTTACTTGGTTTTCTTCATATAAGGTTTTATAATACTTTCCATGTTAAATGTTACAACAAAATTTGTAAACTGTTTTTAAACTCATAATTGACAAGGGTTAATACTTACTGAATTTGAACTTTTTTGTTATTTAAAATATAAACATTTCATAGGCATTAAAGAGGAATTATAAGGATTTGATAGGAAATTTAAAAGCTATGTATTAAAAGGAATAGAAATAATACTTTGCTCAGTTAAGTCAGTTTGTAAATATTTCAGGTGGAAAAGTATCTTGTTGGTTTTATAAATATTATAGACATATTTTCTGTCTACTGACACATAACTATGAAAATCAAAATGAATAAAAATACAAAGTTTTAAAATATACAGTTAGATCAAGGTGAAAGTTTTCTTCACTGTATTATTTTCCTCAGAGACAAATTAGTCAATATTAAAATCAAAGTGTAAAACTATGTTTTTTAAATGAGTATTTAAAAAAACACTACTGAATATGCTTTTATAATAAAATTACAGACTACACATTTTCAACATTTATACTTTATACATATACTTAAATTTTCTTATACATTACAACATTAGAAATATTTCTTATAAGTTGAGACTGTAGAATAAATAAAATCTCATGTGAAGCTTCTCTTTCATATATTTAGAAAACTAATCTGAAAATTAATTTCTGCTCAGCATTCTGTGTTCCTCTGGATTAATGTCTAATTACAGCCTGCACTTCCTCAGTCACAGCCGGCAGCTCGGCCTTTCTGGCCAGTCACGGTAGGAGGCACCAAGTAAGCACTCAAGACTGAAACATGTTTCAAGAAGGAGTTCTCTTTTCAAGAAATGATCATATTTTTAAATTGAATAATTGAACATAGATGATAATATCTTTTTATTTATGTTAGATTTTAAAAATTATGTATCTCTGATATTTTATTACATTTTAACAACGCAAAATAAATAAATAGTTTGGTCAAAATGTTGCCCATGGTAAAATTCTAATATATATATATATATATATATATATATATATATATATATATATATGATTTAGATTAATGTTTTCAAAAGTAGTAATTCATCATTTTGATTGGCGGATTAAATTGATTTATTTCTTTTTAAATTGTAAAATAATTTAGTCATATTTATCAATTAACTGAGTTTTGTTTCCTCTAGAAATTTGAAGGGCCAGCCAGATAGCTCAGCAAATTAAAGTGCCTGTTTAGGCAGACAGAGGGGTCAGAGGTTTGATCCTCTGGTGTGTGATGCCAAACCCACCTCTGGAGCTCACTGAGACCGGGCATGGTGGCACTGTAGTTCAAGTGCTTGGGAAGCTGAAAACAGGAGGATTAGTATAAGTCCAATGTGTGTAATGAAACCTTGTATTAAATACCTTTTATAAAAAATGAGTGTACATTTTCCTCAAAATTGTGATTAGCATTTTGAGAACTTAGGAATCCTTGAAGGGAGCTTTAAAGGTGCTTGCTTTTTAAAATTTCAAATAGATTAAATGTAAGAACTTCTGAAGAATTTAAAAGCACTTTTTCCAATATCATAACCACATTTAAAAAAGATTAAAATAGCTAGCTAATATAAAAGTCTATTTTGTCTAGCTTTTTATTAATAAATTACATAATATAGGTGAGAATACTTATTTTTATTTTATTTATTTATTTATTTATTTATTTATTTATTTATTTATTTATTGTCTTTTTGAGACAGGGTCTTGCTATGCATTTCAGGCTGGCCTTGAGCTCACTCTTGTAGCCCAGGCTGGTCTCGAACTCGCACCAATCCTCCTGCCTCAGCCTCCCTAGTACTGGGATTACAGGCGTGAGCCACCATAGCTGGCGGTATTTCCAGGAAAGTGCTTATTCTAATGGGTTATCTCACCAGCCTGAGATTTGATTGTTTTGCTATCATAGAAAAATGAATATTACTTACTTAAAATAGGGAGATAAATTTGAACTCATAAAATAACTGGAAATTCTTTAGATTTACAGAAGAGAGACTGATTATACAGACAAAAATACTAGTACCTTAGTCATTCCTGTGGTTGTGTGGACAGATTCTTGTAAAAGTATTACTCAAATCTCCATAAATGATATGGAACCCTAAATATACTAGTTCTTATTTATGCACATCACTTGTATTTTACATTATTGTTTTAAACAGGAAATTCTATAACATTTGTTTGGGTAGTAAAGCACATCAACTTTATGAAAACAATGACTTCACATGTACCTGTTAGGCATCACTTTAATTAATATATATATATATATATATATATATATATTAGTATAGAGTATATTATTAGTATATTATTAGTATATATTATATAATATATAATATATTATATATTATATAATATATTAGTATAATATATTAGTATATTAGTATCAGCTCACTAATAGATTTTTGAAACAAAAGAATCTTTACATTTGCTTTGATATTTTTCAACCAAAAAAAAAAAATAAGAAAACAAAAGTTTTGAGTAAGGTAGATTAGAAAGACAGAGCTTCATCTCTGCTTATGGAAAACACTTGTCAACACATCTTTCTAAATTATAACTAGGTCTGCAATGGGGTGAGCTAGAGAAAAGTTAACCTTCAGTGAAAAGCATGGTTACACTCATAAATTAAAAAATTATTTATTCTCAGGGACAATGCCTTTTAAACTTCCCACATGGCATTTATCCTGTTAACTGCCCTCCTCCACCTGACTGGCTCCTCAAAAAACCAAATTTATGTGGATTCATGCAAGGCCTTTTAAAAATAAATCTTAAGAATAGAGTCGAGTATAAATTGCACAGGAAACGTCAGTCCTGAAGAGTGATCAGTGCTGGAAGGATGGAATAATAAGGAGC
This sequence comes from Myocastor coypus, assembly GCA_004027025.1. Classification (NCBI taxonomy): domain Eukaryota; kingdom Metazoa; phylum Chordata; class Mammalia; order Rodentia; family Myocastoridae; genus Myocastor; species Myocastor coypus. The sequence continues at coordinate 982 of PVJA010044698.1, read as the reverse complement.
TTGAAGGCTAAATTTTGACATAACCTGAGTACCACTTCCCGCTCCCAACTTTCATTTTTCAAATGCCTGTTTTACGCATTGAATTATAGATAATGAAGTAGTATATGAAGTAATAATTATCTCAATGATCATTATTAATGCTCAATGAGTTTTAAGTATCTCACATGCACCTATAATTATCCCAATTCTTTAAAAAATGAATAAATGCTAAATTTCTCTATAGTTACTCCAGAGGTAAGTTACTATTTAGTATAAGTAAAGAGACCCTACTCTGACTCTCAAATAAACTGTAATTCCTCTAGAGACACTTTCAATAACTTTCATAACTTAATGAGTTATTTTCGTACCTTCTGTAGTGCTTATAACTATACTGAAATACTTTAGATGTTCAAAATAAAAATTAGTGGGTTCACGATGCCTTCTTCATTTGGTACATTTTATTTATTTATTTATTTATCTATCTATTTATTTATTTATTTATTATTTTTCTGTATTTTTTTAGGGAAAGGTCTACAGGCTGTTCAGGGTCTCACTACTAAATCAGACTCATACTGATCCACCTGTTTTCAGCTTCCCAAGAGCTGGGGTTACAGGCATGCCCCACCATGCCCGGCCAATTGCCACCTCAGCATGCCCTGGGGGTGGTGCTGCTACAGCAGACTGCATTTGGTACATTTTATCAAATAATATTTTAATTGAATATGTAACTTGTACATAGTAGGTGAGAAGTACCAATACGTTATGTTTATAGAAGATTTTAGTGTGTACACTGTACACACTCATGGACATACATGTACATGTATACACCCATGCTCTTTGACATATGGGTTGTGTCTCAATAAATACATGATAAGTTAAAATACACATAAAAGATTCCTTTTACGCACATCACCCACTGAACATTATAACAGAAATAGATTACTCAGTGGAGTGCTGGATTCATTTGCCCCCCTGATCCAACAAATGACTGAGTGAAGCAAAT
>PVJA010044696.1:0-16032 GCA_004027025.1 Myocastor coypus | reverse complement strand
TATCCCCCTACTGGGAATTTTCCCAGAAGAGCTGAAAACTTCATACCATAGCGATATCTGTGCACCTATGTTTATAGCAGCCCAATTTGTAATAGCCAAATCTTGGAAACAACCAAAATGTCCATCATTTGAAGAATGGTTAAAGAAAATGTGGTATTTTTATACAATGGAATACTACTCATCCATAAAGAATGATAAGCTTGAAGACTTCATATATAAATGGATGTATATTGAACATATACTCATTAGTGAAATAAACCAGACCTATATGTGTAAATATCGTATAGTCTCTCTAATATAAGAACTTTAAAGAAGAAAACAAGAACTTAAGGGCATAACACAGCTGAATGTGTTATGCATTAAACAACGAAGTGACTGGAAGCAGACAAAGCAGAAAACATCAATAGCAAAACCATACACTTATGTACACAGGATGAATCAGATATTGGTCTCAAGAACTTTCAAAAGGTTCAGCATATTGATTATAGGACAATGTAACGCTAAAATTATGTTTGGAATACATGTCACTCTTGTCTTTTTGATATGTACTGCTCCTGGTGTAAACTCAGTTACTGTCATTCTCTCAAGAGTAGTACTTGAAAATAAGAGACTGGGCCAAAAACCATATTGTTGACAAACTACAATTTTGTATTTCCTTGAATTTCCAAATATCTTTGTCAAAATTGTGTAACTGCTTATATCACACTGTATGGAAAGTTAATAGGTTATCAATGATGGTCAGAAAATATCATTTACAAGCTAAGTCAAAGATATTTGATACTCAGAAAGCCAATGATGATAAGCCCAGTACCTATGTTGTAGAGTAATAGTATAACAAAGCTTTTCTGCTGGAGGGTTGAGAATGTAAGTTAACAGACCGACAATTGGAGAAAAAGAAGGGATATAAGGATAGCCAAGATTTTGGCCCTAGCCCTTCAAGGTCAATAAAGACCCAGGATATAAGAGAACCTGTGCTGTAATATCCTATAACTCAGAGGTGTCTCAAATTTCCTGGTCAAGGAGATTATGGGACCTCAGAGGAAAGGGATGAATGAACTGCAGTGTGTCTAAGGAGAGTCACCCAGAGAAAAACATTCTCTCAGGCTTTCACAGAAAGCAAAATGGCCAAGCAATGGCCGTGACTCGTCCCGAAGGCTAACACTAACAACAGTTCTACAAAGTATTGTCTATGGTCTCAAACTTAATCCTGAGGAGATTTGACCCTGGAAGATGCAAAAAAAAAAAAGTATGTTTAGTTATATAGGTCTTGCTTAGACTTTCCCTTGACCACCCAGCAAGAAAAAAAAAAATCCTTAATTACAATGCATGGAACGCAGAGCTAGATTGGTGAGATGAGCTTTAGGAAGCTTAGATTCAATAGCCTCCAACATCACAACCTTCACTGGTGCCCCACTGCAATTGCAAAACCTTTGACTGTGTATGTTTCTGCTTCCTCGTAGTCCAAAGAGAAATATATTCTTTCCTTTTTTTTTTTTTTTTTCCTAAGCAACATCAATAGGGAGGTGGATCATACCCACTCACTGTACTCTGTAGAATGATTGTGAGGACTATACGCAATATGTCAACTTTCAAAGAAAAGCAAGGGGAAAAGAAAAAAAAAAGTAATGTGGATTTAGAAAGGTTAATGTTTAATTGTTTGATCAATCTTATATACCTATATGTATTAATCTGTACTGATCTGATAATGAAAATAAAATTACAAAGCATTATTTTTGAAGTAAAATCTCTATCTATATAAGGCTGTAAGGCAATGGGGACAGAGCTACTATAATACTTGTGTTTCTTTTCTGGATATAATAACTCAGTATTGTGAAATTGTGAATTGATAAAATTATATAAAAATTCTGAAACTACAGACTAAAAAGATTTCTGAAGTTTTTTAAGCAAAAATATTTGAATATTTACAAAGTAGGATATGAAGATAATTTAAAATGAAAAAGTCTGTAATAAAATGCTAAAATTTTTAGATGAGATATAAGCTAATAAAAGCTTAAAAATGATAAAGTAAAATCTTGTTTTAAGAAGAAAACTTCTAAAGAAATTCAATTTACTTCCAGGATATGTAGTGAAATATAGAAGTTATTATCCTTGGCTCATATGCCCACTGGTAGGCTATGTCGTGGTATAATTTAATCTGCTTTAATATGAGACAGGAAGGCCCAAAGCTTCTTTATAGAAGAGAGAAATAACACATTCAACAATGTGTGCACCTGCAACTTTGTCTACAAATCTAGTATTTGGGTTAGAAATCTCCCAGCAACAATTAAAGAATAAAATCTGGATAATTCCTGTTTTTTTTTTTTTTTTTTCTTTCTTTTTTTGGTTAAGTAAATGACAGTATGGAATAGCCTGAAGCCCCTGACACCATGCACCCTGCTATCAGGTCCTTTGCTCCACATGCCAAGCTGCTATTGGGAAGAATACTGGATTTCTCGGTGTAGAAATGTTTGAATTTTAAACATGATGCTTTACAGGTTTTCTTTACACATTCCTTCTGTCTTAGATAATGAGCATGTTATGATCTCAGAACTTTTGCTGTCTGTATATTTTAAATTATAAGTACTATGTTACTAATAACTAAAACTTTCAATCGCAATGAAATATATGAGTATTTTTCTGTCTTTGCAGTTTAAATAGTAATCAAAGAATTTAAATCCCATTTAAAATTTAAATATTCAAGCTCTTAGCTTCAATGAGGGATGAAAATTATTGTTGTTAAGGAAGGTAAGAAATATATCATGCTTTAGGACTGGCCAACTAACTCAGCAGATTAAAGTGCCTGGAAGCAGGTGCAGGAGCCAGGGATTTGATTCCCCAACCTGCCATGCCAGCCCACCCCCAGAGCGTGCTGAGAAGGCAATGGAAACTGGGCATGGTGGCACAAGACTGTAATTCCAGCTCTTGGGAGGCTGTGAACTGCTGGATTCCTGGGGTCTGATCTAGGGGCTAGGGCTGGTGCAGCATGTGGGGCCAAGGATCGAACTGTGCTCCTTGTGGTTGCTTAAGCTTTCCTAAGCAGGCGCTTTACCGCTGAGCCATCTTGCTGGCCCCATCTGTTTGCAATTTTCTTGGGAATCTCACTACTGATTTCCATGAAGAGCAGAGACAGTGTTTTGAAATTTCCAGTAACTGTGAGCCTAATAAAGCTTTCCTTCCTCCCCCTGAAAAAAAAAAATCCAGCATCAATTTTTAAAGAGGTTTCTTCTTCTCTAGAGTACATTTTTGACATCTTTGTGAAAAGTCAGAGGGTTTGTGGTGCATTTCTGTGCTCTTGATTCTATTCCATTCATCAACATATCTATTTTTTATCTTGATCCAGCAGCACAGCAGCAGACCCACCTCCTATGCAGCACCCTCAGACAGCATTCATCCCCTGACTCACCAACAGCCCAAGCTCCAATTCCACCCACCTTCCTGACTGGCCTCATGATAGCCAGGTAAGAACTCTCTGAGCCCGAGTTCATCCCCCAACTCTACAACTGCCAGAAGCTCACATCCACCCACTGTCTCCACATGACCACCAAACATTTCCACATGGTCGACCACTGTCCTAACCCATGGGGCCTCATGGCAGCCAGCTGCCTGAGCTCTGACTCACAGCCAGACACGTTTGGAGGGAAACAAGCTTGGTGAATCCAGACCAAAATTTCCATAGGTGTTCACAGGATAAGTCCATCAAAGTGCAGAGATCACTGCTTAGAAAATGATAAAGACAAGGAGCAAGATCCAAGATTTGTTTTGTTCACACAAACAAATGCAGAAGACACTAACATGGAAGGAAGTGGGAATCATGCAGATGAAATCTCTGAATCGGTAGCATCTGAGGTAGACAGACAAGAGCAGAATTGTGCAGAGCAAATTAGAACAGAGATAACATCTAAAATAAAAAAAAAGAAATGCAAGAATTAATATACTCTGTAGTGGAAAAACAACTGCAGGAATGTATAGAGGGAACCAAACCAGAAATAACCTCTGAAGTAAAAAACGACCTCCTTAAATTAATGGCATCTAAAGTAGATGAATAACTACAGAAAGGTAGAGAGGATAAAAGAGCAAAAATAATCTCTGAACTAGAGAGAGAAAGGATAAATATAATGAGAGACTTCAATACTACTAAAGAAGACATTGATAAAAAATTAGAGGAGAATAGAAAAATGATGGATTCCCTGGTTGCGCAATATAGGAAAGAAACAGACTGCATGAAAGAGTTTCAGAAAAATATACAAGAAAATAAAATCTCAATCACTAACTGGTAAAACCGTATGAACGAAAGTGAAGATAGAGTTTCAGATCTTGAAGACACAGTCACAGCTACTGAAAAGATAAGGAAGGTCTCTTAAAAACAAGTAGGATGCAGGAAAAAATAATTCAACATCTACACAATGGTGCAAAAATGAACAACATGAGATTAATAGGAATCAATGAGAAAGAAGGAGGGGACACAAATGATATAAAAGGAATATAGGCAGAAGTAATAGCGGAAAACTTCCCAAATATGAGAAAACAATCAGACATTCAAGTAACTGAAGCAAACAGAACCCCAAATAACATCAACCCAACTAAAAACACACTGACATATAACAGTCAAGATCCCAGAAATTCAGCAGAATAATATACTGAAAGCTGCTAGAGAAAAGAAACAGATCACATTTAAATGAAAACCCACAGAATAATGTCAGAGTTCTACTTACAAATCATGAAGTCAAGAAGAGCATGCAGCAGAGTGCATGAAGTCCTCTATGAAAACAAATTTCAGCCCAGATTGCTATTCCTGGAAAAACTCTCTTCCAAGTATGAGAGAGAAGTGAAATATTCCATGGCAAGGAACAGCTAAAGAATTTCAGGATGTCAAAGCCAACCTTACACAGACTATTAACAAATATTTCAAAGAGGGACAAAAAGTACTCAAACTCAATAAATGAGGACAGAAAGATCCCACTAAATAGGGTACTGAAGCACAGGAGAAAAAGGAGTAAACATAGTAAGTAAAAGTCATGTCAATCATGAGTCAATGCATTTCAATTATAACCATCAAGTTAAATGGACTCAATACTCCAATTAAAGAGATAGACTGGCAGAGTGGATAAGGAAGCAAAATTCAACAATATGCTCTATACCAAAAAACACACTTAATTCATGAAGAAACTCATAGGCTAAAAGTTGAAGCATGTCAAAAAAAGCAGGGGGAGCAATTCTGTTTGCAGACAGTCTAAACTTCAAACCAACAATGATCAAATGAAATAAAGAAGGCTACTACATACTGGTTAGGGGAAAAATTCACGACAAAGAGGTTATACTCATAAATATGCATGCACCCAACATTGGAGCACCAAGTTATATAAGGCAAACCTTAATGGACTTGAAAAATCTACTATCCAATACCACAATCCTAACAGCACATCTTACTACAACTTTATCCCGAAAAGATAGGTCAAACAGACAAAAAATTAGCAAAGAAGTAGCAGAATGGAATCAGAACTTGGAACAACTGGATTTAGTGGACATACACAGAGTGTTCCACCCAACCACTTCAAAATACACATTCTTTTCAGCTGCACATGGGACATTTTCTAAAATCGATCATATATTAGTCCATAGATCATGCTTAAGTAGATGCAAGAAAACAGAAATTATCACATGCATATTATCTGATCACAGTGCAATCAAATTGGAAATAAATGACAAAAGAAACTATAAGAACTCCAGGAGTACATGGAAATTAACAGCACTCTTCTCAACAACCAGTGGGTTAAAGATGAAATTAAAGAAGAAATTAAACAGTATCTACAATTTAATGAAAAGTCAAACACAACCTACTGGAATTTGTGGGATGCAATGAAAGCAGTTCTCAGAGGAAAATTTATAGCTCTGAACTCACACATTAAGAAAATAGAACGGGAACAAATAAACAATCTTATGCAACACTTAAACTGACTAAAAATGGAAGAACAAACAAAATCCAAAGCCCAAAGGCGGGAGGAAATTGTAAAGATTAGAGCAGAGATCAATTCAATTGAGATAAAGAAAACAATACAAAGAATTAATGAATCCAAAAGCTGGTTCTTTGAAAGATTAAATAAAATTAATAAGCCTCTATCTAAACTCATCAAAAAGAGGAAAGAAGAGACTCAAGTTCAAGCAATAAGGAACGAAAAAGGTGAAATTACTACAAACACAGCAGAGATTCAGAGGACCATAAATAGATAATTTCAGAATCTTTACTCTCACAGAACTGAAGACACAGATGAAATGGACATATTCCTAGAAAAGTACAAATAACCCAAACTGAATCAGGAAGATATAAGAACTCTCAATAACCCAATAACATCCAATGAAATACCAAATGTAATAAAAAGCCTACCAACAAAGTCTGGAACCTGATGGATTCACCACTGAATTCTAAAAGAAGTATATAGGACATAATCCCAATACTCCTCAAACTCTTCAATGAAATAAGAAAGGAAGCAATCCTTCCAAAATCATTCCTAGAGGCAAGTATTATATGGATACAAAAACCAGAGAGAGATGCAACTAAAAAAGAAAACTACAGTCCAATTTCTCATGAATATACGTGCAAAAATCCTCACCATGGGGAAAAGGAACCCTTCTCCACTCCTGGTGGGAATGCAGACTGGCACAACCATTCAAATTAGTGGGAGATCAGTGTGGAGGATCCTTAAAAAACTAGAACTGGAAATCCCATTCAATCCAGTTATCTCCCTACTAGGAATTTTCCCAGAGGAACTCAAAACATCATGCCATAGTGATACCTGGGCACCTATGTTTATAGCAGCACAATTTGTAATAGCCAACTCTTGGAAATAACCAAAATATCCATCATTTGAAAAATGGTTGAAAAAGATGTGGTGTTTTTATACAATGGAATATTACTCAGCTATAAAGAATGATAAACTGGAAGACTTCATATATAAATGGATGTATATTGAACATATACTCATAAGTGAAATAAACCAGACCTACATGTATAAATATTGTTTAGTCTCCTTCACGTAAGAACTCTAAAGATGAAATAAAAATGGAAGGACATAATGCAGCTGAGTGGAAATAAAAAACTTATGGATTACATAATGAAGTGATTAGAAGCAGAAAAGAGAGGAAACATCGCAGGAGCAAAACCATACACATATGTACACAGGATGAATCAGTTGTTCGTCCTAAGAACCTTCAAAAGGCTTTTCACACTGAAGATAGCAACATCCAACACTAAAACTATGCTGGAAATGCCTGTCATTCTGGGCTTTTAGATGCGTACTGCTTCTAATGTAAAATCAGTTGCTCCTATACTCTCTCTCATGTAAATGGTTGGCTAACAAAAAATCAAAAAAGGGTATTGATTGAGAGTAAGAGACTAGGCAAAATACCATAGGCTTGACAGGCTACAATTTTGTATATCCTTGGATTGCTAAATGTCTGAGTAAAAATGTGTAACTGCTTTTATCACATTCTATACAGATTTAGTAGAATATCAATGTTTGATGGAAAATACCAATTTCAAGCTAAGTCTAAGATGTTTGATATTCAGAAAGACAGTGATGTTAAGATCTATTACCTATGTTATAGAGTAACAGTATCACGAAGCTGCTCAGCTGGAGGGTTGAGAATGTAAGTTAACAGACCAAAAATTGGAGAAAAAGAAGGGCTATGAGGATAGCCAACATTTTGGCCCTAGCCCTCAAGGTAAGTGAGAATTGAGGACATAAGAGAACCTATGCTGTAACATTCTATATTTCAGTAGTGTCCCAAATTTTCTGGTCAAGGAGATTATGGGTCCTCAGAGGAAAGGGATAAATGAAGTATAACATGTCTAAGGAGAGTCCCCTAGAGAAAAAAAAAATTCTCTCAGGCTTTCACAAAAAGCAAGCCGGTCAAGCAATGGCTGTGTGTCTTCCCAATGGCTGACACTGACAACAGTTTTACAAAGCCCTGTATATGGTTCCAAAGTTAATCGTGAGGGATTTGACCTTGGAAGATACAAAAGATGAATGTTTTGTTATACAGGTCTTGCTTTAACTTGCCCTTGATCACCCAGAATAAAGGCTTAATTATGATGCATAAAATGCAGAACTAGATTAGTATGATGAACTGTAAGAGGCTAAACTCAACAGCCTCCAAAATTGCCGGTTTCACTGGTAACCCTATGCAATTATGGAACATTGGATTGTGTATACAACTACTTCCTCTCTGTTCAAAGAAAAGAACTTTTTTCTTTTTTTCTTTCTTTACCAATATCGATTAGAAAATTTATCATGTCTACACCCTGTGCTCCGTATAACTACTATGTGGATGACAATATGCAATGTGTAATTATTGCGAATGTACTACTAACATGTTTTGAAACTATCATATTGTTATTTCTTATTAAAAGTAATAATAAAAATACATTAAAAATAACAATAAATCTATTTCTTCATCTTAGAAAGAACAAACCATATTAAACAAAAAAAAAGAATGATCTATAAAAAAATCATATCTATTTTTGTGCCAGGACCACACTGTATTTGTTATTGTCCTGTTAGTATAGCTTAAAACTAAGGATTATAATGTTTCTGACTTCTTTCCTCTTGTTGATCAGGATTGTTTTGGTATTTTTGATCTCTTCCAATTGCATATACATTTTACAGCTCTTCTTTCATGAGTGTGTGAGGAATGCTCTAAGTTTTTTAGCACACATTGAAATTAATCTCCATAGCATTTTTGCCTCCATGCACCTTTTCATAATGTTGGCTTGGGTTATGCATGTTTTTCCATTTTCTAGTGTCTCCTTCAATATCTTTTCTTCAGAGTTTTATGTTTTTCATTGTAAAATTGTTTTGCTTCCTGTTCAGCTTAATTTGTAGGTATTATTTGACTTTTTCAAAGTTTTCATTAATAGGATTATTTTTCTCATATCTTCTCAGTGAGTTTCCTGTTTGTGTACAGAAGCACCATTGGTAGTGTTTTTGGATCTTTTATGTTAAAATGTCCTCTGCAAAGAAGAGTAATTTGATGTTTTTCTTTCATGATTGTACAGTGAGTGTGGATATCCTTATATCACCATCTGGTTGGTTTATTTTTTGATTCAGAAAGAATTATAAGGTAGAGAATTAAAAGATGACCAAACAAAAATATTTTATGGTATAGTGAAAGAAGCAAAAAGCATCTATCTTAAAGTGAAAGTGAACATGTCTCTGGCAAATGAGCTTGGGAAAGGACCTGAGCAGGTTGCCAAAGGTTCTCTTTATTGAGGAGATTTTACACTAAAATAACAAGACTCTGTCCTAATCAAATTGAGAGAAATGCATGGGGCTACAAGCAGGAAAGTGAATAGAAATGGCCTGTAGGACATGGGCACATGTACCAAGCAAACTCTTGCACACACGATTAATTCTAATCATTCTAAAATTGACTGAATAGTCTTTTTATTATTTATTTTATTATTTACTTACTTACTTATTTATTTAGGAAAGTTCCCAGAAGGAAGATAGCTGATTGAATGGGATTTCCAGTCCTCGTTTTTGAGGAGTCTCATTTTTTGAGGAGTCTCCATACTGATTTCTATGCTCCAGTTTACATTCCCACCAGCAGCGGAGAAAGGTTCCTTTATCCCCATAGCCTCTCCAATATTCGTTGTTGATTGACTTCTATATGATAGCCATTCTTTCACGGTGAGATGGTATCTCAGTGCTATTTTCCTGTGCATTTCTCAGATGGCCAGTTATGTGGAGCATTTTTTCATGTGTTTATTTGCCTCTTATTTCTCTTTTTCTGAGAAATGTGTATTCATCTCAAATGCCCATTTTTGTGTATTCATCTCAAATGCCCATTTTGGGGACCTAATGATTTTAGTTCCTTATATATTCTAGATAGAAGACCTTTGTCTGGGTGATTATGAGTTAAGATTTTTTTTCCAAATTTGTGGGTTGTGTTTTCATTCTGTTGATAGTAAATTACAACATCACATCACAGTGATATATGTGTACCCATGTTTATAGCAACACAATTTGTAATAGCCAAATCTTGGAAACAACCTAAATGCTCTGCTCATGAAACTGTCTCTTAGTTTTTCCTTTCTATTTTTCACTTATTTTCTGCTTTGCTTTACTTTGCTCTGCTTTTGTTGAGTTGGTGCCTGGTTTAGGCATGATAGTAATGCAGTGCTACTTGCTTTTCCATTTTATAAGAAGACATTTAGGGTTATTGATTTTAAGTTTCTCTGGATATTCTTGTAGATACTGTAGTGAACCCATCAGGCCTTGGGTTTTTCTTAGCAAGTAGGGTATTTGTTACTGCCTGGATTGTATGGCTATTCATGGTTTTTTATGATGTATTATTTGAACTTTTGTAGTTCATATTTTTCTAGGAGTTTATTCATTTCTACTGGATTTTCCAATATGCTTTCAAATAGTTTTATTTAGTCTAGATTTTGATAGTATTCATTGGGATTTTATCTTCTCTAAATTTATAATTGCACTGATACAGATTTTGTCTTTCCTTCTTTTGGTAAATTTGGCTAAGTGTTCATCAAACATGTTCGTTCATCTTTTCAAAAATCAAGTCTAGTTCATTTGTGTTTTGTATTTTTCTCTCAATTTTATTGATTTTTATTAAGTTTACATAATTTTATTTTGAGTTTGAGGTTTATGTTTTCATTTTTCTAGGAATGTGTGATGCATATTTGATTGTTTATTTGGGATTATACTTTTGATGCAAACATATACTGTTATAATATTTCATCTTAGAACTACATTCATTGGGTCCCATAGGTTTTAAGATACTGGGCTTCCATTGTTAATTGAATCTATGAGCTTCATTTTTTTTTCCTATTTCTTCTTTGACGCAATAATTACTTAATATTATATTAGTAATCCCATTTTTGGTGTAATTTCTGTGATTTTTTTCCTACTAATTTCTAGTTTATTCTGTTATTGTAGGATTTATGTAGTCTATTTTGGGAAAGTCCCACATGTTAATGTAAAGAGTGGGACACTGAGTCAAAGCCTGTAGATATCTGTTAAGTATGTTTGTCAGAGAGTAAAGCTGAACTGTGATATTTCCTTGTTGAATTATTTGTGAGTATGGAATTATAGTTCTTCACTATGTTTGTACTGATGTATAGCTGCCCTTCTGTGCCCCATAGTTTTTATTAAATAAAATTGTGTGTGACAAAATTCAGAGAATTTGTATTTCTTGTTATATCTTCCTGTTGAGTTGTTCATTTTAACAGTATACAATGAGCATTGTCTCTTTTGATCAGTTTTTGACTGCAATTAGATTTGTTTGCAAATAGGACAGCTCCTCCTCCTTGCTTTAGGGCTCCAGTTACACTGAATATCATTTTCTACCCTTTTCTCTTAGGCTATCTCTCTCTCTCTCTCTCTCTCTCTCTCTCTCTGTGTGTGTGAGAAAGAGAGAGAGAAAGATGCTTATTTATTTAAAGCAGCACATGTTGTGTTTTACTTTTTAGATCAAATTTTCAGCTTATGCTTTTGATTGGAGAGTTAGTGATATTTACTGAACCTTGTTTTTACAGGGCTGATTCCATTATTACTCTCCTTTAGTTTACTGGTTCTGACAGTTATATGTGTATTTTCTTTAGTTTAACTGGAAAGCGTTTCATTTTTTAAGTTTTTATTTTAATTAGTACAAGTTTTCAGTAGATAATGATGACATTCACTGTGGGAGTTGGTATAGGTAGATAGCATTTTAATTTTTTAAAAATGCTCTGCTCTTCACCTTCCTCCTTCCTCTGTCTCTTAGTTCCATTCATTTTTACAAGATATATATCTATTGTGTCCTGTTATCTATCTTTATTTGGCTATTTAATTTACTTATAATACTTCTGTTTGTGGAATCTCTAGTGCTGGGATACCTGTGTCTCCTAGAATTTCCTTGTTTACTTTCTGCACTGTTTTTTTTAGTGATCCCAAATTTCTTCACAGGTTCTTTGTGAGGCAAACTCTGTTTCTTCTGCTCAGCAGGGCAATTTTGCAGGCTATAAAAGTCTGGCTTGGCAATTGTTTACTTTTAGGGCTTATAAAGGACTCTCAACCTTTAAGGTTTGGGTAGAAAACTCTCCTATTATTCTAGTTGCTTTTCTTGTATAGGTTACACTTTTTTCTGACAGCTTTTAGTGTTCTTTTTCTGTACTGGATTTTTGAAATTTTAATTATGACTTGTACAAAGGTTCTTTTTGTGATTCTATTCCTTCATTTATATGAATATTCAGTTCTTTTCCTACATTAAAACTTTTGTGAAATTATTTCAGTGAACATTTTTTTATTCTTTGGGCGATCTTTTAATTCTTCCTTTTCACCTGTAATTCTCGATCTTTTTCTTTTTTGAATCATCCAGCCATTTCCGATGTAGTTGCCAAAGTACCTTTAGGGTTTTATAGTATCACTGAGTATATACAGTATCTAATATATCAACTTTGTCTTTAACATTTGACTATCCTCACTTTATTTAACCTGCTCCAAAATCTTTCAAGTAACTGTCTATCTCAAATGTTTGTTGAATTCCTTTGCTTAATCTTTATAAACATTCTCATTTGTATCTCATTATATTGTTTAATTCAACAGTTTAATGTTTGTGCATTCTTTAAGCCCTATAACAGTTTTTAAATTTTAAACAGAATTAAAAAAATAAAAATGATACAAAATTTCAAAAAAGATGATACTGAATTAACAAAAGTTTATAAGAACACGTTACATATTATCAACTTCAATGCAGTTGGTCAGATTCCCACATATAGGCATCCTTTATCTGTTTCTTTAAATCCTGTATAACGTATTGTGTGTATCTCATTTCTTTCTTCTTTGATCTCTTCAGGTATTTTAGTCATTTGATTTTTGACTCGTTTGCCCATACCTATTCCAGCATCAGTGCCTGTGAAATCAGCTTCTAGGTAATTAAGGGTCTTTTGGAGGTGTCTGGTTGACATCCTTTCTTGTTATTACTGTTATCCTTCTGTTATTGTTGTGCTGAGGCTAAATGTGAATTAGAGTAGAAAGCTCTCTCACTACTGTAGCTGTCCTGTAGTTAAGGTATCTCTGTGATGTTGCCATGGCAAATATCATGGTTTCTGGGCTCTGTCTCCCAGTAGTAAGAGAACTAGGACAGGTGGGGGTGGGCAGGTAGGTCACAGCTCTCCAGCCATCCCATCACTGCTCTGTTGAGCTGCTCCCTCTGTTTCTTCCCTTGGTGATTTAGGTTCTCTCCCAAGATGGTGTATTCGCTGAAGCAGACTTAGGTGCATCGGCAAAATGAAGAAATGGCCCTGCTCTTTCCTCTTAACATACCAGGCAGGGCATAGAGTCCATTGGGCTTTTTTTCCATTTGTGTTAGGTATCACAGATTGCACTGTGGTATGTCCTGTGTATAGATGTCCCCCACAGCCTCATGCAGTCATACTGAAGCTTTTGGAGATGGCTGGATCTTGTGTTTGAAGCTGGGACTGATTAATGTGGTGGTGGTGTGACAGTAGCACTAAGAGTGTGAGTGCTACCCACCTCAGGGAAGGGTAGCCTGGATAAGAATATAGGGGGAAATAAAGGGCTGCCGTAGGGGTGCTTTCCTGCTTACTGCTTGGTGGTTTGCCGCCTTCTGCCTGATGTGAACTATTTCTCCTCTGCCCCTTCAGCCCTGCCAGCCTGTCTTGGAGCCAGCTAATTATAGACTGAACCCTCTCCAAACTGGACACTGAAATAAACATTTCTTGCTTTAACCTGGGATGACAAGTAATTTTTTTCTCAGGAATGAAAAAGATAAGCTAAAGCCCACTTTAAGTGTCTCACAATTACTACTGTCTCTAATACACCACAGTCAAGAGTTGATTGATCTCTTAGTTTAAAATATATATTTGTTGTATAATTAGCTCTACTATGATGCTTCAATGAAATACTCAGATTCTTAGATGTCTTCCAAAGTAATATATATATATATATATATATATATATATATATATATATATATATTAAAGAATAATTGGTATATAATGTAAATATATTCATTGACTATGTCTTTATTTTCTTTAAAAGCCGTTAAGTGAATTCCAAAGAAATGAACTCACACATGTGGAGCTGTGTAGAAACACACCAAACTTGTGCATACAACCTTTCAAATAACTACTATTCATATTTTTCTTAGTAGATGTACATGTTTGTGATGCATACTAAGCTTGGGGACTCCATACATACACACATTGTATCTTGGTCACCTCAAGCTTCTCATCCCTCTGGTCTCCCTCTTATCCTTCCCATCTTTACAGAATCTATGTCCTTACTTCTGAATATGACTCTTTTCCTTCTTTATTTTTCTTTGTAAAGAAGTGTAACTATTTTGCTCCTGAAATTATTTATATTTTGGGTCTCTTATATTAGAAAGACTGGTCATATTTGTTTACTGCATGAGAAACACTCATTTGCACTGATGCTACAGCTTCCTTTCTTTCTTTCTTTTTTAAATTTAATTTTATTTTTCCTTGTTTCAGAACTTTTATTTGTTTATTCACTCATTTTTAGGCCGGCTCAGCCCGCTCCGAGGGCAGGGCTGGCGCAGCATGTGGTGCTGGGCATCGAACCGTGGTCCCTGCAGCTGCCTAAGCTTTACTAAGTGGGTGCTTTAGACCACTGAGCCATCCTGCCGGGCCCCCTATTTCTATTGTTATAATTTTCTTTTATTTTGAAGAGTAAAAACAAGACCAAGAAGAACAAAAGCAAAGACAGAAACAGGTAATATATAACAATACATACGTTACAGATTTTCAAAATAAGAACAACTCAGTACCTAGAGAGAAAACATTCTCTCAGGCTTTCACAGAGAGCAAACTGGTCAAGCAATGACTGTGACTCATCCAGATGGCTGACACTGACAACAGTTCTATAAAGCACTGTACATGGTTTCAAAGTAAATCCTGAGGGGATTTGACTGACCTTGGGAAATACGAAAGTTACATGTTTTGCCAGACAGGGCCTTGCTTTAACTTTTCCTTAACAACCCAGCAGAAAAGTTTAACTACGAGAAATAGAACATAAAGCTAGATTATTATGCTGAGTTGTAAAAGGCTTAAATAAACCACTTCCATTGTTGTGGGTTTTGCCAGTAACCCATGGCGATTATGGGATATTGAATTATGTACACAACTACTTTCTCTTAGTTCAATGAGAATGAATTTTTTGTACCAATAATGATTAGAAAAAGTATCACCTTTGTACCGTGTGCTCTGTATAACTACTAGGAGGACAACAATATGCATTGTTTCAAATATTAGGAATGTACTACTAAAATGTTTTGAAACTGTCACATTGTTATTTCTTATTAACAGTGATTAATATATAATCTATTTTTATTATCAAATCTGTTGTTCAGATTAACAGATATAGTTATGCAAGATGGGACATATGATTGAATATTATCAGATGTTTTCATGAGTCTTAAATTTTTGTTCTTGTTTCTCATTTTCTTTTATTATCTTATTTGAAAAAAAAATTACTTTAAAGAGGCTAGAGTACTAATTGATATGATATTAGAAACAGTGCCCATTTAGAAGACAAAACTGATGGGTATTTCAAGTACGATTTTAATATTACACATTATTGTCCCCAGTGTAGTTGCTTAGCTCACAGATAACAGCATACAGAGTTAGTCAGGTTGAGAATTCTACCCATTAACTGCTATTTTTAAAAATCTGATGGAAATTCTTAGGATCATTGCTTTGTCCATCTCATATATAAATGCATGTTTTGCCCCTACTGTGTTTCCTAACTTTTCTCTGTTGTAAATCCTGAAGTTCTCTTTCTTTCCATGTAATTGTACTATAATTTTCAGTTTTTATTTCTTCTTTCAAGTTCTTACACTGGAGAGGCAATATAATACTTACACATGTGTGTCTGGTTAGTTTGACTTATGAGTATAGCTTCAAGTTGCTTCCACTTACCTATGAAGGCTTCAATTTTGTTTTTTCTTTTTTTTTTTTTTTTTTTTTTTTTTTTTTTTTTTTTTTTTTTTTTTTTT
>PVJA010044695.1:0-16028 GCA_004027025.1 Myocastor coypus | reverse complement strand
CCCTTCTCTCCTTTTTTTCTCCTCTTCTCCCTTTTCCTTCCCTTTTCCAGGTACATGAACCACATTGACCAAAAGAAACAAATTCTTGGTCCATAACCAAATGAACAATATTTCTTTACTAAAGCAATGATTCCCATTAGTATCCGATTCCTGATTCTGTCTGAATCTTTCTTTCTTTCTTTTCTTTTTTCTCTCTTTCTTATCCTTTGCTTTTCCCCTCTCTCTCCCCATTTCTATCTTTTTTTTCTCTTTTGGGTGCTGGGGATAAAACTCAGGGCCTTGCACATGGTAGGTAGGTGCTAGGGAATTGATCTGTCATTGAACTACACTCTCATCCCCTATGAATCTCAATGTCTAATGAGAGAAAAACAAAGTGAGTAGGAAGAGTTAAATATTAGAAACACCTCCCCAGAAAAAACACTTTCATAACCACTCATTTATACCTGCATCTAAATGATTGATGCATGGTAATTAAATTCCCTTTTTAAAATTATATACCTGCTTACATTCTACTGACTGAATATTTATGAATCCCTACATCCAAATTTATCCTGTTGCTTTTCAAGTAAAATTTTTATTGTTTGCTAATCAGAAAGCTGTCAAATGACATTATATAGTTATTTTGACTAAATTTAACCACACGAAAGACAAACATCTCTGTTTCTGTTTTTTATCCACTATAACACTGGATTTGAATATTAATTGGTGTACTTTTTCTTCTCTTAACTGTCTATCACAAATATCGGGGTTTTATTTGAAAATGAATTTTTTTAGACATGCAGTCAGAAACAAAAGTATAACTGAATATTCACCATAAAATTTTAAGGAAAGATCCTCCTTGGAAGATAAATTAGTAATATAGAAATAGTGCAAAGGATAATCACAATTCTAGGAGGTGGACAAGGAAGTGAGTACATTTTAAACAACAGAAGCAGCATGAGTAAAGGTGTAGGGTTAGGAAATGCAGACCAATACCAGATGGCAAAAGCACAGGATCAAAAATGAAGAAATCCAAAGTAGATCAAGGGATTAGATTATATAAATGGTTATAGATAGCGTCAAAGAAAGTTTTCTATGAAAAAAATGGACATTTTTTTTTTTTTTTTTTTTCTGTGCTGGGCAAGGAACTTTAAGGCCCTGTGTATGCCAGGCAAGTGCTCTGTCTCCATGCTCCAACTCCAGATCTTTTCCACTCTTTATTTTCAGACAGGATCTTGCTAAGTCTCCCAAGTTGTCCTGCCTTGTAATCCTCCTGCCTTGGCCTCATGAATAGGGAGCCGGGCTTATGGGCTTCTTGACATCAAACCCAGTGGTGGTTCATATTTTTAGCCAGTGAATCCACATTTGGAAATAACACTGGGCCAATGGGGGAAAAACACTCACTTAGGTCAAAGAAGCTAAACGTGGGACCAGTGCAATAATCTAGTTGAGAAACAGTGCAGGTCTGCACCAAGAGGGATTGCTGATTGGGGAAACTGTCGAATTGTTTTCCAAGTTAGGACTTAACTAGGATTTTTTTGGTTTTGGTTTTGTGTGTGGGTATATGGTTAACAAGTAAATCTAATTTTAACTTTTAGGTGCCTATAGGTCAAAGAGAAGATTCAGTCTTACTTTATGTATCTTTTTTCTTTCTTTCTTTCTTTCTTTCTTTCTTTCTTTCTTTCTTTCTTTCCTTCTTCTCATTCAACAAATACCAATTTTTTTTCACTGAATGACCATTTTCCTAGGCCCTATTCTCTGTTCCAGGATTATTGTTGTAGGAAAGACAAACTTTTGATTTTTATAAAGGTTACATTCTATAAAGTAGTTAAATATTAATTTTAGGATGCATTCATGATGTATAAGAATGATAGTTTGCTTTCTGGATATATAGAGGTACATTGAAGCCTTTTATATAACACATATGTCCCTCTTGACTCAGAAAAGTTTTTATATGTTAAAATTTGTAAATTTGTCTCCTCTCATTGTATGCAGTTGTTTCTGTCCGGGATCCAGGTCCCCACTCAGCCATGATATCCTAACTTACTACACAGTTCACAGGAGAAATCACTCTCACATACTTTATAATGCTTTCCTGAATAACATAATAGAAAAATTAGTGTTTAACTGTAACCTCTGAGTCTTGGTTTTCTTACTCTTGACTAAAAGGACCATACAACTGATCTCAAATGGCACCTCTTTGAACTCAGTTAAATTTGTCGTGAGTGGCCTCCTTGTACTCTGTGTCACCTCAATATGATTAACATCATTTACATTTTACTTCATCATCCTGTTGATCCTTAGGCCCCTCCCACCCAAGGGGCAGCAATGATGCTGGTGAGATCTTTGCAAAAATCCTTCCGATCTTGCATTTTAATGTCACTATGTAGTGTTGGTCACCAAACCTAAAGGAAACCATAAATGGCCATTCCTTTCCCATGGTGGAAAGGAATAGTAAGAGTGGAGCCCTATTATTTACCAGTCATCTAATCTAGGGAGCACTCATCACTTTTTGCACTTTACACATGACCTTCCCCTACCACACAGAGAAAATGCAGTCACTCAGATGAACACAAGAGCTCCCTGAAAGTCTCGCCCCAGAATCCACAGAATCACTGGCCTGGTGTGTCCCCCAGCACTCTTTTCTTGGCTGTACCAGACCTTCCAATCGCCTTTCCTTGCTCTGCATCCTGATTCTCCTTCTTCTCTTCCCTTCTTCTCATCTCTTCCGCATGTCCTCAGGCTGACCCTCCAGCCTCATTCTTAACATTAATTATGCTTAAGACTTTTCTTTCTTGAAAGCAAATTAATAAAGAATTTGCTTCTGTGGCTATCACCCTTTATTATTCTCACTGCTAAACTCTTCCACAGAGTGGCCACTATGAGTCTAAGTTATTAAAGTTTTCCATATGACACAGAAAGATGCTTCTTATTAGTAAGTCCAGTACGACTTCTTGGATACAGTTTACAATGAGTAAATTCATTCGATGTGAAGCATTTATTCTCTCAAAATTGATCATTTAATGAAACCTAGAAGTAAAATACATCATCTTTTTATAGGTTAGATTATTAGAATCTTTATTAGATTCTGCCTGAAAAACAATGATTCTACAGACCCAGTGCCTTTAGGTAGGTATGCAGTTGGAATGGATCAAAGGTGGGTGAGTTACTTTCTGTCTAAGCTGTTTCCTCCTAAGTAAAAACTATTGCTTGTCTCAGATGCATACGCAAGGCACTCTTATATTAGAGTCCAGCGTTTTCACAGGGCTGAAATCTTACTTACATGTAAGGAAGAGTCTGCTGGTCAGGTGAACAGTTACTCAGGTCGGCTTAGTGTGGTTGAATTCAGAGTTCAAATTTATTATGGTCTGCATGTGAACACCAAGTATTGTTAAGAAAGAACATCTGGCCACTACAAGTAGTCCTTTATACTTCACCAAGTTATGTTGAGAGGTCAGATCCATTCCCTCAAAATGAAAGCTGTATCACTCTTGCTTTGCTTGGACAATAGTATTGAATTGTTTTATTCCAAACATGGCCTTTTCAAGTCAGTCCAGCTCCCTCTTATTTTCTCAGGGCTAGTTTTTTTTTCTTTCACACATGATCCTTCTTAGGAACTGAGAATGGCAATGGATTCTTGCTGTCTTCAAAGAACCAAAAAGAGAAGGGTGGCACCCTTTGGCTTAAAAATAATAAACAAATAACCAAAGCCAATGTCATGTGAAATGGTGGCACAACACCCCAGGTGGCTGCAAACATAATTTCCTCCTCCTGTCTTCCTAGGGTGACTTGGTATTTCAGGGGCACCTGCTGACATGTCAGCTGCCAGAACATTGCTGGCACCAAATGATACAGAACAACAAAAGAGCAAACACAGGGCACTATTGGCTAGGGTACTCGGCAGACTGCCACCATGAATATACAAAGAGTGGCCACACCACCCACATCCTGCTGTGTCTCCAAAACATCTTGCTCATCTATCACAGAGCCCTTCCTCCTCAACTTTTGTATCTACTAGAGGGAAATCCAGTCTAGTCCTGGACTTGATCCATAGTGGATTGTACAGAGTGGCCTGGCTGGGTACAGAGACTCTTCCAAGGCAGGAGTGAGCATTTCAGAGAAATACTGCTTAAATTAAGTAGAATTCTATTCTATTCAAGGTACAAATTATTTGCTTGTTTTGATACTTTCTTTGTAGTTTCTATCAAATCTCATTTTTATTTTATTTATTTTTATTTTTTAAATTTTATTTATTTATTTATTTATGTATTTATGTATTTATTTATTTTTGTGGGACCAGGGTTTGAACTCATGACCTTGCACTTGCCCAGCAGGCACTTGTGCCTCGGAGCTATCTCCCCAGCCCCAAAATCTCATTTTTATTAGTATATGCTTGCAATGCATCACAAATGGACTTGCAATGGATGGGTGTAGGGGTGACCCTTATCATATTCTAGGTTCCCCCTTTCTCTCTTTCACTGCCTTCCTTCCTATTCCCTCATCCCCAGTTCCCTTTCCCATCTCCACCAATCACTCTCTTTCTCTGCTATCCTCATTTTTTTTAGGTACTTGTCTTCTCCATTATAGTATCTGCCAACTATATGTTCTTTAAATCCTACTGTCCTGTTATGTTTAGCCAACTCCGAAGGTGAGACTTTGAGGAGCACAGGAAGAAATGACTAAGCAGGGGTCTGAGGTGTACATTTTTACCATTAAAAATGGATTCAATGCCTCAACCAGAAGCTGCCACACCACATTTTCATGCACTAATGGCTTGCTAGTGCTCTTAGCTCAGAGCATGTCATGGAACCGATCAAACAGAAAGATACAGAAATAGGACCGGAAGAGCCAGAAATTGTATACTGGAATTTCTTAAAAAGAGATGATGTCTATTTAATGTTTTTGATAAGATTAGGTCCAAGACAGATTAAAATTCACAAAAACAGGTCACCTACATGATATCTGCTAAGCCAGAAAGAAGTCTTTCTAATATGCTAATAAAAATCAACCTCTGAGTTCAATCCCAGGTACCACAAACAAACAAGCAAACAAAACAGAACAAAACAAAAAATTCAGCCACTGAAAAAGTACTCAGACATACTCAGAAAACAAAATAGACATTAAAATAGAATATAGGCTATGTATTTGCTGAGGTATGTTTCCCCTCTTAAATCATACAGAATTTCTTTAAACAAGATGGAACAAAGATAGGAAGAAAGAAAGAAATTGCCATCACGAAGCCTGCGGCCTTTCGGTGGGATCTGGTGACACACTTCCTTCCGCAGACTCGGCCCTCACTGCACACTAACTCTGGGCTGAGCCAAAATACAATGCTTGGATAATTCCTGTCCTAAAAATAATAAAATCAATTGTAGCTTAAGATCCTTGGATGAAGGGGAAAAACACTTCAGGAAAAGATAAAAAAATACTTTCCTGGCTAAAACACAGGAAAATAAATTAAGCAAGCAGAAAATGCACACAGTCCTCAGTGCCATGAAACGTGGATTCCTTCCACTTGTACCTGCAGGCAGTGCATCTAGGAAAAGCTGTTCACAATGGGCCCCATATGTTAGGGATTGTAAACCACAGCCTCTGTTTCTATTTTCGTTTCTTTTGGGTGTTTCCTCAGATCTGAAGAATAAGGGCCATGACCAGTTTACAACATCTAAGAGCCCATTATTCCAAGTTTTAAGGTCTGGAGTAATCACTGAGGTGATTTGGGGTATTGATATCTGTCCACCTCTGCCTGATCAGCTAGGTTGAAGATGTGTAACAGTCTTTTAAGAATATAAGGGGCAGGGAGATAGCTCAATGGAATAAGCACTTGCCTGACAAGCACAGGATCCTGAGATCAATCCCTGGTACTGCAAAAACAAACAAACAAACAAATAAAAAAATAAATAAATAAAATTAGTTAGCAAATTTTAACAATTGGAGTATTTTATACAAACTATGATTGTGCAATGCAGCTGTTCTTGAAAACATGACAAACAATCTCATTTTTAGAATCTAGGGCAAAATAAAAGAAAAAGCCAGGCACCTGTTCAAAAATTATCAGGAATTTCAAGATGGGATGGCAGAGAATCAAGCCAAGTGTGGGACCTGCAAAGGGGATGTCCTGTATGGGCCACATGCCCAGGAAACCAACTGTGCTTGAAAGTTCAGAGGAGCTGTCCCAAAGCCCCACATTCCTCAGATGAAAAGCAACATAAACTGACTGGTGGCTGCCCTTTAAAGCAGAGCCTTCCTGGTCTGCGTTACACAGCCTTATCTCCTCCTTGCTCCCGCCTCTCCTCACTGAGGCCAAGTGTCAGTCAGCGTTTGGAGTCCCATGCACTCCATTGGGTTTTCACCCCAGCTTCACCAAGCTCGTGTTTACGACCTTCTTGGCCTCTGGAAATGCATTGTGTCCTCTAGTACAGAGGTCATAACTGCTGCTGCCAAAGTATGCTTACTGATGACCCACTGGGGACAGGAACTCGGCTACCAGGCTTTATTGCTACTTGAAAGTGGGATCCAAGTGCACATTCAGGTCAAGCAGATTCTAGTCTATGACCTGCAGTCAAGGGAGGGGCTACACTGAGCAGTAGCTCAGAAGATGCAGAGACATCCCTTCTCCATGACCTCAGCTTGCATTTCTGCCTGCAGGGGGGTTGGTGACAAGAAACATTGTGATACTGGACATGGTTGAAGTCCTTTTCAAGCTAGGATTCCAAAAAGTCTACTATTTTATGAAGACCTGAATGATTCTGTCCTAAAAACTGAACTAAAGAAAATTTTAAAATCAGCAAGCACAAATGCTTATTAAAAACAACAACAGTATCACTTTATAGAAGAACTCCATGTAAAGCATTATCAGTCATTTTTTTTTCTCTTTTAGTTTTCTGTATGTGTGTGTGTGTGTGTGTGTGTGTGTGTGTGTGTGTGTTTTGTGCAGGGCCTCGCCATGCAGCTCTGACTCGCAATGATCCTCACGTTTTCAAGCCTCCAAGCATTGGGATTACAGGTGTGTACCACCATGCCTGGACTCTGTGGCTGGCTCAGTGCACCCAGGGTAAGACCGGTATGGCATGTGGTACCAAGGATTCAAACTTGGTTCCTGAGCTTGTCTAAGCATTCACTTAGTCCACTGAGATATACTGACAGCCCTTTAATCATTCTTTTGAATGACTGAATGATTCTTTTGCACTTTGGCAATTCTTTCCTGAGAGAAAGAAATTAGGCTCTTTGGGAATTTAGAAGGTAAATCTGAAGAGCTCATCTCTTCCTGAATGTAATATGCTCTAAAATGATGTGCTTTGTTCTCTTGAGCCTCAGAATTTGCCATAAGCTAAAGTCTCTTTCACATCCCACCGTGGCCATTGCTTTACTCTCGAAAACTGATTTTCCTATGAGCACAATTAAAACACACACACACACACACACACACACACACACAAAACAAAACCGGAAGGAATATCTTTGTGCCAGCAGTTGCTTTTTGTCTTTGTTTGACCTGATGTGGTTCCTGGCACTACAGCTTTCTGTTTCTCAGGACTGTTGCCAGATCAGGTCTTGTTTCTATACAAAACCTGAGAAGGCTCAGCAGTTGAGGTTTGGGGTAACTTGCTCTGCCAGGGCCCTCCCATTTTGTCAACTTTCTTTGCCTCATTTCCTAGCTAGAGCCTTCGCCAAGGCTTTTGAATTCATCCACTATAAGAACACAAATGGTTCACATTTGGTGGGGACTTCAGTCCACAGTAAATAAAAACATGTATCCCTTAATTGACCAATATGATAAAACGTATTACTTCTCAGTGCTTTTAATTCTTTCCCTCTAATCCTTTACTCTTGTTATGTCAAGATCAAGATGAATACATTCAGTCACGATAGGTCTTCTATACAAAGTGCTTGAACAAACATTAAATGTAAGAACTCTACATAACCTTACTGCCTCAAACTGCCATGTTTTCTGCTTGTGTCCCTCAGAGGTGGCCAGGAAAGGAGGGCCTTCCTGTGCCTCTGGAGCTGCAGCCACTCTTCCCTAGTGCTCAGCAACGCCCGCTGCCCTCCGCCTCTCTTCAGCAGTGTCACACGCCCTCCTCAGCCTTCTGAACTGCTAAGACCCACTTTCATCCTCAGAATTTCTCTTGGCCATCTTAAGTCTGTAGTAATGGCTCACATTTGTTAAGTGTTCATTGTCCTATGCTCTTGTAAGGATTTTGCATAGCTTATTTGTTCCTCTGGAAATTTTATGATGTGCCACATTTTGAGTCTACGACACATTTTTCATCCCTTCAAAATGAAATAAAATTGAATTAAGTCAAGGGAGAGAATATGTTTTATTATGAAATATTGGTAGCACTTAATAAAAACTTACTTGTACAGCAGATAAAGTGATGATGAATATATCTTATAACCTATATTGTTTTAGTTTGGTGAGAAACACAATCTCTACTTCAGCAACAATGAAACAAAGGTCAAAGAAATGAGCCTCAGGCCACAAACCCACGCAGTTCTGTGCCCATCTGCTGCGTGGGGTGTAGTCTTCCTTGCTATTTCTGTTCTTCATAATTTGCTTTTCATGATGACAATTATATCATTTCTTTTTAAATTGTTCTTTTGCCTCTTCTTTTTTTCTTTAAGTTTATTGGCACATTTAAATATATATAGTGATCATATTAATCATCAGGAATTTGTACCTGTATGTGATATGTTTGATTGAAGAAAAGAGAGGAGATGGGAAAAAATCAAATATGTCAGTTTCAAAATTAATGATTACTTTCTTTTTGTTATTCTAAGAATTTGCACATATTTCTTGTAAGACTCTGAAAACAAAAAACTAAAGGAAGAAATATGTTACTTGACTCTTACCAAGAAATATTGCTAAAATTTTGACACATTTTCTTCCTAGGTACATTATGACTAAAATACTTAAGCCACTCAATATCAAACTTCCTCCTTTTTTTTCTCTTTCAACTTTATAGTTTTAACTTTTTAATTATTTGAGAATTTCAAATAAGGAACCTATGTAATACTCCCTTTCTGTTTGACAGTACCATATCCATTCTGATATGTTTATAGTATTAGAAACATATTAGCATTGTGGCTTTGCTTCTTTCTTTTCATTTAAAATTGTGTGAGAAGCACTTATACACGTTGTTACATGTTCTATGAGAACATGATTTTCAATATCCCTGTAACTTTCCATTATGGAGTTGTACCATAATTTCATAATCAATGTGTGTCCTAGTTTTCATTCAAAGCGCAGGTGAAAGCCTTATTAATACCTTTAGGTTCCAAAAACTATTGACTCTTCATTGTAGTTTGTTAGCTCAGCTCTTCAGTGGAGTAAAGAACAAATGCCTCCCAGACAGGAAGAACTGCAAGCCTGAAATCCTCTAAAAATTGAGGTTTGGATGAGAAATATTTGCCTAAGGAGAACAACCCTTCCTGTGGAGCTTCTTCCTGGCATTGTTCAGCTATAGGAGGCAATTTTGTCCTTACTAGCAAAGCCCCTGGTGTTGAAGTGCTGGCAGCTGAGTCACCTTAGCAACAGGCCTTTGTGTCATACAAATTCTGGTTACAACCCTGAGAGGGTGGCTATAAAATGGGTGTTGCTTTCAGTGTTGGGTTGTAAAGGGTAGGGCACAGAAACGGTGGGTATGAGAATAGAAGAAAAGGCATCTGAGATAAACATTTTTAAGCCTTTCGACTTTGTTCTCACTTTTGACTTCTTTTTTTTTTCAGTACCGTGTGCATGGATGGTGGGAAATCAACAAGTCCAGAACAAAGCTTAGTCATATAACAAGTCACAGTGGACTAAAGAAAAGGAAGCTTAAAAGTGCGTGCGGGCAGGTTGTGTACATTCCTGACAATCTGTCCACTAATCCCCAGAAACATATTTTGGCCATAGTCAGCTTTACAAAAACAATCACTGGCAAATGTGCCTTTTATTTCGTGGGGACAGTTTTGTTTGCTATTGTAATTAAAATGTATTTTGAAAATAAAAATGTTAGGGATCAGGGAGATAGCTCAGGGGCACAAATGCTTACCTGGTAAGTGCAAGGTCCTGAGTGAGTTTAATCCCCAGTTCCGGGGAAAAAAAAAAAAAAAAAAAAAAAAAAAAAAAAAAAAAAAAAAAAAAAAAAAAAAAAAAAAAAAAAAAAAAAAAAAAAAAAAAAAAAAAAAAAAAAAAAAAAAAAGAAAAAGAAAAAAGAAAAGAAAAAGAAAAAAAGAAAAGAAAAATTAGACTAAAGGATATTTTCTCAATATTGCCAACTGAAAGTCTTCTATCATACCTTACAGTTTTCAGAACTCTCTGAAGAACCAAAGTCATAGCTCTTGCTCAGTGAAACAGCAGCACTGTGCTATCTCTAACTATCCTGACCTTGTCACTGTGTGATGCATACTGACTGAATGGGTGAGGGCATGCTGGGTATTGTAGGGACAACTGTGTGTAAGAAAGACCAGCCTTCTAGCTTTCCCACAGGTATAAACTTTGAGGTAAAGTTTGGGGAAATAGAAGGAGCTAAAGAGAAAAAAATAGAAGGGCTGCTTACGAGTGCTAGGGTGAGAGTTGGAAACACGACACACATTTATACAATGAAGACTAAAGGAGAATTCTCAGAGTCTCTGGTATGGAATCTGGCCCAATTTGTATTATGTAGTGTGAAATAATGAGAATTTGTTTTGTAAATAATGTCATAGAAAACTGAGTTAGGTAGAAATATTATAGGCAGTCAAATGGATCTAGGCCCTGGAGAGAGTCAATAACAAAGATGAAAACACAGCACAGTGGTGGCCTTCTTGTTCCTCATCATAAAAGTTCATATCTGTAATCCCATGGAAAAGTTATTGGAATTCTGGTGAGACAATTCTAATCTACCACTTCCAGTGCAACCCATGGTGAGAATAAAGACACTAAGACATGTGTATAGTTATGGGAGCCAAGGGGCATTAGCTCAGAGGATTCAAGTGCCTGCAAGCAGGTGCTGGAGCCAGGATTTGATCCTAGGGCCAGCTATGTAGGCAGCACCCCTGGGGCACTCTGAGACAGGGAACTGAGACTGGGTGTGGTGGCAGGTATCTGTAATCCCTGCTTTTGGAAGGCTGTAAGTAGGCGGATCACTACTAGTCTGGTCTAGTAGTGAGACACTGAACATCCTGTAGACTCTTCC
The DNA here is from genome assembly GCA_004027025.1 of Myocastor coypus. NCBI lineage: Eukaryota > Metazoa > Chordata > Mammalia > Rodentia > Myocastoridae > Myocastor > Myocastor coypus. The sequence continues at coordinate 4,890 of PVJA010044695.1, read as the reverse complement.
CTAAAAAGAAATTATGTATATATGTAACCAAACAAAAAACCATGCTACTTGTACACAAGCCTTTAGAATTTAATAAAGAGTGAAGGCCTCATCGCGTTCATTATATACAAGGTATTGTTTGAGGGGGATCATGGGAAGGAGCATGATCAAAAGGAACATGCTTTGAGCAAACTCCAGAGGAAGAACGATCAGTGAATTTGAGAAACTGCCAGTTCCGGGCAGACTGCTAAGCCAGATGAGCGATTACCTCACGTGCAAGCCAAATCCACGTTCTGCTTAAAGTGTCATCTTCAACAAATATACCATTTACTTAAGAATCCTTCTGAATTTCTTGTAGAGTGTGATACAGTGTAGGTATACCTACCACACATTGTAAGGCCAGAGAAAAAGAACAAAAGTTAAATTAGTTTTTTATCATGAATGTTAACTTAAATAGCACAGCAAGATGTGATCATCATATAAATTTCCTTCTTCAAATGACACATGTTTTCGGAAGCAATTGGCAGACTTTGAGTAAAGAAAAAAAGACATTTTTGTGAACTACTTGGTTTTAAATTTCTTATATCAAATTCACCAACTATTTAAATGTATTTTTCTCTGCATTGTGAATGAAATCTGCACATTGAACCCTTGGTCTAGTATCACATTTAAAAATACATTTTCTGCTTTATTATTGCACATTTTCTTCACTCATTAGATGATAATGTTTTCCCAGAAGTGGGGTGCTCATGGCTGTTTTACCTTTCACCAGAGAGTGGAGTAGTAAGCAGCTGACCCTCAGAGAAGACACTGATGCTGCCTCAGAGGTTACTTGTTATCACATAGTACTTGTTCTCTGTAGAAATTCTCCTGGTGAGATGTTTGGATTTTTTTTTTTTTGTTGTTGTTGTTTAAGTTTTAAATCCTTGTCTACAAAGATATTATAATTATAACATGTAATAACAAAAACCTAAAGCTGTATGCTTTGTAGAGTTTGTTTAAACACTATTATAACTGATACTAGGATTTGTTTTTGTCATCGGGGAGGAAAGACTATTTTCTTCTCCTGCACTTAGTTCAGGCTCATGGTAAATCTATCAATTAGATTGACAAAAAAAAATATACAAAGAAGAGAAAAATAGGATTTTGTTTGCATGTATGTCATACTCTCATGTGGGAGTAGACAGAGATGAGGACCTCAAAGTGATGGTTAGAATCTGAAGCTGTATGATCTCTTAACAAAAGAAAATAAAATTTCTAGGGAAGTGAAAAGACAAAGGAAAAGGATTTTGAGTTCCTAGTTCAGTGGACTGTGGGAAGGTCAGTATAACCAGTTGTCCAGACTTATGAGTTCTGCATCATTAGAGTCAGCCAACTTCAGATCAACATTTAGAAAAGAACAGTATTTGTGCTGAAGTTGGCCATTTTTTCTTGTCATTATTCATTAAATAATGTTTACATAATATTTGCATGATATTAAATAATATTTATGTAGTATTTACTTTGGGTAAGGTATTATAAATAATCTGGAAATGGATTATTTAAACTATAAAGGAGGATCCACATTGGTCATATAAAATTATCAACCACTATGAAGAAAGGACTTGAAAATCCATGGGGCTTGGTGTCCAAGGAAGGTTCTAGAACTAATCCTACAGGGTACTGTAGAGGGACCTGGGAGAAGGAGATGCCTGATTGGTAGAGTTTGTGTTGATTCCTTAGGTGCCTGGATTCTTGGCTGACAGGGGTCTACAGTTATATCCAATGACTGACCTCCATCCTTCTTGGTAGAGGAAGAAGTACCTTTACCAATTTATGCCCTGTTTTAGCACTGGGGCGAATTATTCTTCATGTTGTTGAGACAAAGTACTCTACACCCAAAGTTCGAGGAGGACATCCTTATTTTAGTTCACAATTTATAGAGGTTTCAGTGCATAGTTTGTTTGCTTCAAGGCGGTGTGGCAGGCAGAGGGACATCACAGAGGAGGAACCGTTCATGGCATGGCAGACAAGGCAGCAAAATAGTAAAGCAGTGAAGAAATAGCAGCAGCATGAGAGCTTTCCTTTCCAATTTATCCTATCCAGGCTGCAAGCCTATTGGCTCATGCCAGCTACACTCAGGGTGGGGCTCTGTCTTCAGTAAATCCATTCAGCTACATTCAAAACTATGTTAATTCCAATTAGTGAGCTAATTTAGTTCCACACACCCTGCTTCTCATACCTTAGATCCAGCCAGCTAAGAAAAGGCCTACCTAAGTAGGCATGAGGTTTTGTTTGGACATCTACATAGAAGTCATAGCAGCAGGAAAGCTTTTTCTTAATTACTTTCACTGCAAAATAATTCTTATGTCAGTGTTGCATATTGGGAGGTGATATATTCCATTGTCCTTTATTATTATAGTTTCCAATATGACCTGATCTCTAATCAATTGTTTTAATTATGGATGCTTCATATAAGTTATATGCATTTCTGTTGTATGACAAAAGAAATTTTCAAGTTTTTTCTTACTCCGAAATGTGAGAGTCAGAGAATTCAACACCATTGTTTTTTGTTTTTATAATACAGAAGCGCTACATCTCCAGCCCTTCTCTCTGGCGATGCTTCTCAGACTGAGCTCTAACCTGTGATCTTCTTATCTCTGCCTGCTGAGTAGCTGGGATTGCAAGTATGTACCATCACTTCGCAACTTCATTGTTTTTATACAATTCACTATGGTATTATTACTGCTAACTACAGTGATTTGATTTCATACAGTTATAAAATTAACTTTTTTTGTTAGTTCTAAGAGCACAGACAATAGGTCATTTGCAAAAAGTACTGGTTTGGAGCTCTCTGGGTTGTAGATAGAAAAATATCTTTCAGGTTAGGCAACCATTCAAGTAGCATGGAGCAACTAATATTTATGTGGTTCCATACAGTACTGAGACAGACAAGAAGGGCCTGAATCTCCTGTTAGTTTTCTGGTGCTGCTAGAGGGGTTCATTGCTTCCCTGGCAACTGTCACACCTCTCTATCCCACTTTCCTTTGGTCCCGACCTCCCACTGGACTGGGACAACTTGCTTTGATCACCTCCTTTGTTATCAAGCAGACACCCTATTCCATATTAAACATGATTCAAGTGAGGTGTTCCTCCTTCCTTCCTGCCACTGCTGCTGAGATCAGGAAAGCTGGTGTTTTGGTTCAACGTTATCATCCCAAGCCCCCCAACCTAGCTTTCCAGAACATTCCTAGTTTTGGTTCTTTGTCCTCCTTGAATGACTGCTGGGACCCTAGCCCTGGAGCCCTGCACTCACTTAGATCCTCACAGGCCTGCAGTCACATTGCTCATGCACTTCGTGGGTTCGTAATCAGTGTACTGGTGCACCTGTACTGCAGACAGGTCACTCAAAAATAAACGCTTGCTTTTGGGGCTCTATAAACCTGCTTGTAATTATTTTCAGGTAGTGTGGGCCCTGAAAATCCTGTATATCAGCCCACATTTCCTATCTTGAGTAATGTCAGCAGGACAGTTGTCCTACTAGGGGTCATTGCCCTGAAGAGCTACAGAAATCAGCGGCCAGTGGAGATCAGTGGCAGAGAACAGCTCCCTAGCTCTGGGATTACAGGCTTGCACCACCACACGGACGAACTAAATGTAATGGTGATGGGCCACAGGTGTAGATGTTGTGGTGCACAAGGCTTATTATCTAATAATCTGCTACCAACTCATAAATGAGGGAGAACGAGGCAGGGCTGTGATGTGAGATGGGAGTATGAGAACATTAGGCTCCAAGCTTTGGTGCTTGTTGTGTTTCCTGAGTGACAGCCACCTGGGGGAAGCTAATGAGTAAGACCACCTGTGAAGGAGGAGGCCAATCCTTTTAATGTGGCCATAATTTTTTTTCTCTCAGATTATGTCAGCCTGCAGAATGACTCTTTACTTTAATTTAAAAATAGGTACTTTGAAAGGCTAGCTATTTTGGCTACAATTTCAACCATTACAAAATTGAGGACCAAAATGGCCCACAGAGCTTGAGGATTAGACAGGCCTTGCTGGCACAATGAAGATAGCTCAGAGATGCCTAGGATCCAAAGTATTCTTGTTCACTTGTTTGTTTTGCAGCTAGATCTGAATGGGATATAAATATATGGTTTAAGTTTTAATCTTTTCATTCCCAGGTTTTGCAATCATTATAATATATATATATACATACATACACAAAAGTAATACATATTTACAGTGTAAATACACATATATTTACTACTGGATTTGAAATCTTCTCTGTTCCAACTCTATGTCCATTTTTCAAATTAATTTTTCTGTCTGAGGCAGGATAGTTACTAGACAGACTTCAATGATATCATGGCTTGTGTTCAAGTAATCATTATTTCACTTAATAATGTGCCCAAAGAGCACCAGTAGTGATAGTGGCAATTTTATTAGTGGGTACTGTTATGTTCACTGTACTTGTTGTTAATCTTTTGCTGTGGTTAATGTATACATTAAACTTTAACATAAGCGTATGTGCATACGAATAAACACAGTATCTTAAGTTTTGCCTCTGGCATTCCCTGAGTGTCTTGGATCGATCGCCTTACGCACATGAAGAGAGGATGCCTGGATCTGGCACTGGTCCTGTGAGATTACACAACCTGTGCCTTTTCATCTATAGCAGCTTTCATTTGATCCCCATTCTTGTAGGCTTTTTACATTGGTTTCTTCCACATTCTATAACTCTAGGTTAGTATGAAATTGTACTATGTTAGTCTTCGTTTTCCTGATTACCAGCAAGAGTAAGCTATATTTGTACTTTATTTGCTATCTATTTTTTTGGTAAATATTGCTTTTTCATATCTTTAATTACTTTGTTATTATTCTGTCTTTTTAAAAAAATTGACTCATAGGAAAGAGCGTTTTTTTTTTTTTTTT
>PVJA010044694.1:0-16035 GCA_004027025.1 Myocastor coypus | reverse complement strand
ATCTATTCTGAATGCATCCCAGGTGACCCCCGAGGAGAAAGCCGCACCTCTACACGTACGCAGCCCCGCACAGATCCCCGTCATGGTGCCCAGCGGGTTACACCAAGAGCTCATGTCTACTTTGGGATTATGAGCTTCCCAGACACAAGAGTTGGGGCCTTTGACATACTTTATTTCATTTCCTGTCAAGTCTAGAGCCGAGCCTAGCACAATGATTATTACACAATAAGCACTCGATACATGTTTAATTAAATCAATGACAATAGTAAATTGCTCCAGATTCTGCTGAGTGATTTTTCCTAGTATTCTGCTCAGAAAAGTACCAAAAAAGAAAGAAGATTTGGAGAAGATCACTGGGTAAAAGTTGAATTTTTGTTTTCTACAAATATTTAAACCTTCGGTTGTAAATTTTAAGACAGTTGGAAACCTCTTATAGATATGTGCAATGAATGCTTAACTTTCAAAGTAAGATTACTGAACTGGAAACCAGGTGGTAAATTTTTAAACCAATTGTATAAAGTTTAAAAAAATTAAGAGAATTCTTAAAAGATAACTCTCAGTATTCTAAAAAAACTTGAGCCTTGCACTTTGGTGTGTGTGAAAACGTCCTTGCAAATGTGTTCCCTGCGCATGACTACAGGCCGTAGGCCCAGAATCTGAGGTCAGCAAAGACATTTGTATAAGCAGCTTTTTTTCCTAATACCTGAAGAAAGTTGTTCTCTATGTAAAACTATTATTGCAGGTTCTAAGTGATACATTAGAAAAACAAAGTCAGAAATTACTATTAAAAACCATTACCATCAAAATACTAGACAAATGTTACAACATTTCTCTACTAAATATTTCAGTAACAATATTTTAAATTGTATTGGGGCTTCATTTTGTATGAAGTCAGTAAAGGACAGTCATTCCAGTGTTCACATAATTTTGTCGACTATACAGGTTAAATCAGTAAGTCACAGATCACTCATACCCCCTTTGCTTCCTATCAAGACTCGCTTTCCTACAGTCTGATTTATTTCCACCTCCAGCTGATTGCCAGGCTCTTCCTCGCTGCGAGAAAGCTGCTCAGCTCTGCCGGCTTTCTTGGGAGCAGGAAGAGTCCACACTCCCTACTCTTAAGAAGACAGGGCTTTGCTAGGAGGCGCCAGGAGGCCGCAGAGCCGTGGTGAGGCTGAGGAAGCAGACTGTGGAAGAGTCCAGGTGACCGCAGAACCGCGCTCCCACGTGGCCCACCCAGGAGGGTAAGGAAGCTGGAAGTCCGGGAGTGGGGCTCACTGCTCTGCCCAACACACTCTGAAAAACAGTGGCCGAGCACTCACCCGCTTCCTCTGTGAGAGGCAATTCCAAAGCAACGTCCTCCCAGGTGCAGCTGATTTACAGAAACCAAGCTAAACGTTCTCAGCAGAAATGGGATTCTACCTTGGAATGTGGCCTGCACACAAATGCAGAAAAGGGATGCGTGAAAGGCTCTGGGCAGCCAACACCCACTGGGCCGGTCATTCATGACAACATCCCACCTCTGAGTCACGCTTCACTGCGCTCTTCTCTCTGCTGAGCATCCAGGTGTACAACACGAGAATACCCAGCTATTCTGCTAAGCACCACAGCTGCATCCAAGCCGACCACTGCCAAAGTTTCAATTTCATCTGGACAGTTGCTGGTTTTGCCTCTGAAGATAGGTTTATTCTGGTTCTGAGGGGACAACAAAACCTACACAAATGACTGAGCGAGAGTCCACACACACACACACACACACACACACATGCACACCCCAATTTAGATTTTTAGCATTTCATTTTTGAAGGTAAATGGAAATTTTGGTCACTTTGGGACCTGAGAACATATTAAGATGTTCATCTCTTGGGACAACAAAATTGACTGCAGAGTGACTGGAGATAGAATGGTCAATGAAGCCTTTATTTTATAATTTAATAACGTGCTTCGGTAGCCAACATGGCAACCAGATAGCTGATGTTACACGCTTACCAAATGCAACCCTGTGCTTGCCAGCACAGGACTGCGATCCTTAATTAGAAAGGAAGGAAAGAGAGGAGAGAAAAAAGAGAGGAAGAGGGAAAGACAAAGGAAAAGAGGAGTGACAGAGGAGACAGCTTCGGGGCTAGCGTAGAGGAAGCCTCCTGATACTTAAGCAGATGACAAATAAATAGAAAATAACCTTCAGCCCAATCTGACAAGCTTGTCATTCAGCCTGGGCTGCCTCTGCACAAGCAGGCAGGGGCCCATAGCTGGCCCCGGGCTTAGCTCCTGCCTCCCTGCCAAGTGAGTCCCCCTGAGCCACACAGGGCCGCAGAGCAGCCTTGCACAGCCGTGAGCGCTCACGTGTGGGATCTCCACACGTGTGCTGGAGGCCAGCTTTCCAAGGGGCCTTGTGCAGCCTGATCTGTGCTAACTTCACTGCGGGTGAAATGAAGGCCTTTCTCTCTTCGCTGCCTTACGTGATCCAAGTCCATAGCCCGGCGAACCAGCCTTCCTGTTCGCAGAGCATAAGGAGACACTTGCTCTCCTCTAGTGGGCAAGAACATTTATACTCCTACCTTCGCTTCCATTCCAGATTGATTCCCTGATTTCATTCACACTCAGAAAAAAAAATGACAGCTCCAGGTTCTAGTATTCTTCAGCAGCTAAACAGAGCCAATACTTCAGCTACAAAACATAACAATCGTGGTCTGTAGAGTACTGCCTATAAGCCATACTATCCCTTTAGGGATAGCATAAAATAAAGGGATTTGGGTGTGGGTTGGAGGAAAGCCATGCACACCTACAGAGAAGACTTCTCCCCAATCACAGGGTGAACTGAATGGGTCCGTAAAAGAAGGGGAGCACTGTAATTGACTTCTGAAACAAGCAGCTCATGAAGGAGAACACTGCTTCCCTGTGTCCACCCAGACCTCAAGCTCTGGCACAAAAGCACTTCATGGGACTTTGGATCACAGGTGCACTGTGTCACCAGCAGACTCCTTCCAGAAATGGAGACTGCACTTGGTGATACTTTGAAATCCCCAACAATTCCTTGTAACCTGAAAGGTAAGGCCCAGATTTCTTAGCATGTCGTAGAAAACTGATTAATACAGCAACACCCTACTCAATCCTATTTAGCTATGGACCCTAAGGATTTCCTCTCAGAACTTATCCTTTCCAAGGTGTGGTGTTGATCTTGTCTCACTGATTCTGATCAGCTCTACAGAAATCAGTCTTAAAGCAGAAATCAGTCCTGCTGCCCTGAGGTTGGTACCTGGAGTGTCTTGGCCTCACCCTTAGCATACTTGAGTCTACTGAGATTCAGCCATCTCGCCAACCCTGACCCCAGATGCAATGTACATCTTATCTTCTGCTTCTGCAGGACTGCAGCCTGGTCCCGCAGGCCAGCCTTATGTGGTCAGCCCTGTACCACACATAGGACCATGACAAGAGTCATGTGCCTGCCCTGTCACTGCCGGCTTCCTCTGACCCACCTTAGTCCCCTGCAGAAGACCTGGTTATCACCACCACATGGACACTAACCCAGAACCTTATTTATTCCTATCAGTGCCAAAGCAGACAGCAGCAGCCAAGCCCCTGAAGCGAGAGTGTGGTGAATCTCCCCAGGGCTGGCCTGCCTGGTTCTGGGATGGCCACGTCTTTACTGGTGAGTGCCTAGCACGTCCCAGCATGCTCTTGGCACACTCCAGGCATGCTACACGTCTGCACTCCGGAGGCTGTTTCCGCGTCCCACCTGACCCTTGCTGCCGGGCCTTCTGCGGTCTGCCTGCCTCAGTGCAGCTGACTCGCTCTTGTTCATCCCTCCACTGCCACTTCTGCCAGTCTTCGTGAAAGCTGCCAGGCTTCCTCCCCGGTGGCCTGAGCTTGAGTACAGCACCTCCCAGACTGTACTGTATTCCTTTTGTTCTCACATATGTTTACCCCAGAAGAACGGAGACTGCCTCGAGAGCTCGCTTAACCCTTCACAGCGCCTTCCTCCCTCCAGCTGAGACCATCTGTGCCCTATAAAGATGTCCCTGGGGCACCCCCAATGTTCAAGGACCGAGTCCAGACTCCACTCCCACACTTGCACCCAAAGCCTCTGCCCAGTCTCCTGATCACTTGCCTTACGTCCAGATGCCCAGTGCCGGGTAAGCTGCAGGCCCCTGTCTCTCTGCTTTGCTGCCTAAGGTTGACCTCTTAGAATGTCTCTGTGGCTGCTGGGGTATAAGCCCATTCTGGGATCTGCTTGAGATCCTCGCTTTCATATCCCCTGGCCAGAATGACCCAGCCCAGCCTCAGGGGACTCTAACTTTGGTCTCATTTTTCAAGGGAGGGAGTCTTGACCAAATAAACAAACATATTTGAGGTTGGGGAAGCTTTTTTTCCTATTGAGAGAGAAAAATGGTTTCCTCTTCAGGAGAAACAGTTCATGGTTTGTGTTTGACGGATGGCTGTTCTTCAGCTCACTCTTTCCAGACAGGCAGGAGTTTCGCACAGGGAACTCAGAGGGCTGCAGGGGAAGAGTGAGGGCCCCGGCAGATGCGTGCTCCATGACCAAGATGAACGGAATAGGGAGAGCCATAGAGAGTCGCCATTCTTCACTGCACCCTGCGCCCTTTGCACGCCACCACACCACTCTCTGTGAGCTTGGCAAGCACGGCGTGGTTCCTATGAATGACCCTGCCTGCAGCTGGGCACTGCAGCTTTGTTCTGCTGATTGTACTACCTTCATTGTTCAGGTTTCTGATAAACATCCTTTACTCTTGGAATAGTTTGGATGACCTAACTTGCATATATGGTCTCTCTTGGCGAGTGTATTTCTTGTATTTAATTGGCTTGCGATCACCAATGGGTGTTAAAATCCATTTGGGCCAGGACTCAACTGAGGGTCCAGCTACAAGAGTGTGTCCTGCGGTAGATGGCATGAAGGGCATGTTTGGCAGACACGTGCTGAGTGAGGGAAGGGCTCACGGGTCCTGCCACTAATCACACACACACAGAAAAAGACTGACAGTTTGTATACAGAGGGAGAAGAAAAAGACTGGGCCTGGAGAACATCACGTTTGGGGACTTGGGCAAGGCCACTGAGCCAGTGCAGAAGCGGGGCAGGGGCTGCCACCCACGGGAGAAGGTGCCAGCACCAGGAGGAAGGTGTGGCACCAAAAGCTGCGGCAGAGAGAACAGAGGGGAGCGCCCTCGGCTGAGGACACGGAGGTGCGAAATCGCAGGGCGGGTGGCGCTTGCTAGTGCTGAGCAGGGGCTCAGCTCAGGCTCGTCTCTGAGGAAGCTAGAAGGCGAAAGGGACAAGAACAAAAGGTAAGTGGCAGAGGGGTTCCCTTCAGGAAGTCCTTACCTATCCCTATGTTTTGGCAATGTTTTGCCAGTGTCTTGGAATAGCTTGGATGTCCTAACTGTACATATGGTCTCTCTTTGCAGGCATATTTCTTATATTTAATTGGCTTGCAGTCATCAGCTCTATACAGAGATCTTTGGTGCATCTTGACTTGACCTTAGTGAAAGTGAGAAACGTGGACCCAGTGGATGCTTCAGGAGGTGCATAACCAGCACACCCAGCACCATTTGGAAAGGAAGCTATCGTTTCTACAGCAAATACTACTGACCCTGTTGTCAGGAATCTGACGGCCGAAGGTACTTAGCCCTGCTCGTACATCTCCTAACCCATGCCCGGGGTCCGCACGGGTGCTCTTGCTCTTGTAGAAGCACCATGCCCCTGCCACTTACGACTGCTCTGGCTACTCTGGCTCTCCTCTACATCCATATAAATTTTTAGAGGTCTCATTTTTCTAGTTCTGTGAAAATAATAATATATTTCAGTTGTGATTGCATTAAATATTTATGCAATCAACAAAAAGAATGGCCTCAAATTTAGAAAGCTGCTGCATAGGACTGAAAATCACCAACAAAGGAAAGCAACAGCTTCCACAATGGGAAGAGGTTCCGCCAGCTACTCCCCAGATGGACAACTAATATCTAGAATATATAATGAGCTGAGAAAGAAAGACTGCCCCAAAATGAAAGAACCATTAAAAGGCGGGAATTGAAATGAGCAGACCTTTCTGGTGAGGCTGTGGGGTGAGAGAGGTCTTCCCACAGGGCCGGCGTGGACGCGCACCCGTGTAGCCAGTGTGGAAGAAAGGACGGTGGTTCATCCAAAAGCTAGAAGTAGAGATTCCGCCTGACACGCCCTCTTCTGAGGATCTTCTGCAAGGGCCCACAGTTGTCACATTACAGTGACACGCGCACAGTCAAGTCTACAGCATCACAACTCAGAAGAGCTGCATCAAGGCAGTGGCCTATACGCCCTCCAGGCAGAAGGATGAATTAAAATGCACGTGGCTTGTGTGCACCGTGGAGCAGGACTCAGCGATGAAGGGACAAACTCGAGCCGTCACTATGAAGATCACTCTACCTTGAGACCAGGACTCTAAGAGAGATGAGTTGGACCTGGAAGACTAAATATTGCACGGCTGCTGCCACATGAGAATGCCGAACCGTGGACACTTTAATGAGTAAAATCAGAGAGATGTGTTAACAAACAGGGAGGCAGGCCCTGTAAAGGGGGCCGGGAGCAGGCATGGCAGGGAGGGCAGGAGGGTCAGCACAGGGGCTGTTGTGCCCGTGCCTCAGCCTCAATGTGATCACCACGTGGCACAAACGCGCATGCGCAGAAGCAGTGGGGTGCCAGGGCAACAGCTGAGGTGTCTGAGGGAGACCTGCAGGGGCAAGAGAAGGCTCAGAAACAGCGCAGATGGCCCAGACCTGGGACTTGCTGGGCAGGGCAAAGATGAGGGTTTAGTTCTCAGAATCCTACGGTGCGTGTTCTCCCTTATTTGTGTAATCTAAGGAAAGATGACAAGAAAATAGAAGGGAGGCGATTACCAGACAGGAGGAGAAAATAGAGGAGGGGGAGAGGGCGGAAGAAAGGGCAGGCAGTGGATGGACACAAGCCAGATACGCACACTGAACCCCTCCAGTGGGAAGCTGGGGGACGGCAGGACAGGGAGGAGACTGAGTGAAAGTAACAACATCTACTAAAACCAAACCCATTCATACGTACAATGAATTAAAACAGTGGGGAAAAACCTGTGCTACAAGGTAGTGCCCATGTCAACAACAATTTAGAAGTCTTGTTGGCAGCATCCCTGAAGACAGTAAGAACTATACCTCCTTTTGCAGGGTCTGGCTATGTCTGCCTCCCATCCTGGTACTCAGGGAGGCTGGCAGGAAGATCGCAAGTGTGTGAGGACAGCGCAGAGCCTGGCATTATGACATCTGATGGCTGAAACACGATCCTGTGGGCCATAACTCTACATACAAAGGAAGAAGTAGCATTGGAAAAACCACTGATGGAGGGGAACCTCAGGACTCATGGCAGAGTATTCCCCACAGCTCTATGCAAATAAGCTTGAAAGCCAAAGGAAGAGGATAATTCCTAGGAGAGCTTGTGGAATTACTTTCAGGAGAGGGGGAAAGCTTAATAAGTTCAGTTTGAACAGAAGAAACAAAGGAATTTATCAAAGAATCACTCCACACAAGCTTGAGAGTACCAAAGGATTTCCTGGAAAAATTCTACCAGCTATTCAGAGACCAGGAGAGGAAAAATACTTTGCTGTGCGTCTCAGCTTTCTCTGGACACTTTTGCTTGGTGTCTCAAGAAAACAGGGACCCAAGCATGTGTCCTTAGGCCACCTCAAGGACTGCTGCAGTGCACGAGCCTGGCAGGTCCAAGCAAATTCTTTCTCTATGAAAAGGTTTATTTCCACTTCCTAGAAAAACCCCAGGTCTCTCACGGTTAGTGCCCCTCCGTTGCAAAGCAACCCACTGGGACAGCAGGCATCTGCCTAAACCCATCCTCTTGGACTTTGGAAACCTTAAGGAGACTAAGGGGCAAGCCGACCTTGCAGGTGTCCCCGGTGCGTTCACTCATTTCTGGCCAAGCATCTCCTGCCTTCTCACACCTCCTGTGAAATAGTCGCAGACCTACTAGCTTGTCACGAGGCTAAAATGTCAGACCCTTCAGTGGTAACAATGAGGTCAGTCTGCGGCTAGTGAAGCCATGTTGGTGTGAAATCAAACTTCTAAGCTTTTTCTTGAGGCAAATGTAACATCAGAAGCTAAACTTAATAAGGCACAAAAATGAAAATTATAGGCAAACATACTTTCAAGTGTCATGCAGAACAGTAAGTGCTCACTGAGACGGACCCCAATACCACCCTTGCGACGAAGTGGGGTTTATTACAAGATGGTAAGAATTGTTAGATGCTAGTAGAAGTAACAGTCCCCGGGAGCACATTAATAGATCTGCAGGTTCAGCATGTCCCTCAAAGTCGGTCCTTTGGGCAGCAGGGTTAGGAGCTGGGGCCCAAGGCAAGGCTGCATGTCAAGGACTCTGGAGGCTGGGGCTGAGCATCTGGCATTCACGCATGTGACGCCTTTTGCAACACCCAGATGTCCTCGCAAGACGAAAGCCCTTGCTCTTGGTCCCCCGAGCCTCTGCCACTGTAAGCCCAGCAAGCCTCTGTACAGTCGCACAGCATGCACTAAGACCTCGATGTAAAGGGAAAGACGAGTGTATATGACCGGACCTCACAGGTCTGGAGAAGGTGGCCACACTCCTGTGGACGTGAGAAGGGTGTCCAGGGTCATGTTCCTCGCCTGATAGAGAGAGCAAGCAAAGATGGGATTCTACAAATGCTTCTGTTTGTCGAAAAAACAGTTCAGAAACAAAGCGCTTGTGAGCTGAGGGTCGCCGGAATTTCCCGTGAGATGCCAAAGCAGCCTTGGGGGTCAACGTCTGCTCCCAATAAAACCTCAGTCAGTCAGGCTCGGATGGCTGTTCAGCGCGAAGGAACATATATGGTTCTGCCTCACACCCAGAGCATTGCTTTAAAGCAGGAAGAAGAGGAGAAAAAATCTAGCTGCATTGCTATCAAGCAGAAGAATAAGGAGGAGGATGTTCCGCTATCTTCACTATCGCTAACAAAGGTGCTAGAGACATCAGTGGGTTTGACCAGGTCAACAGCTACAGGCCTAGAAATTGAGCAGCACCATTCCTGATAGTGTGAACACACAGCAAGAAAACCCAGAAGATGGAGGAACATAGCCAGAAAGCAGAATGTGAAATCAACACACAAATACTAAAACCTGCACAAATAACTAGGTAGACAATATTAGAGAAGAAATACCACTAACGACATCTTTGCCAAATGATTAAAATAGGATTGAACTGGGAGCTCGGGAGATAGTTCCGTGGCACAAGTGCCTGTCTAGCAAGTGCAAGGTCGTGAGTTCAAATCCCAGTCCTACCAAAAAAAAAAAAAAAAAAAAAAAAAAAAAAAAAAAAAAAAAAAAAAAAAAAAAAAAAAAAAAAAAAAAAAAAAAAAAAAAAAAAAAAAGGAATGAACTATGCAAAGTGGATGGAAAATATTACATATCATGTCTCAAGACCAAAAGTAGGCAGACAAATGGAAAAATCTGCTTCAGAAATAGCACAACTACATATCACCAGTGGCATCAGTTATTACAAAGTAAATTTCTAAATGAGATGCAATCCCAGTAAAGTGGGTGATACTAAAATTCATACAATAGGGCTGGGAGTAGGGAGATAGCTCAGTGGAATGGATGTTTGGGTGGCAAGCACAGGGTTGTGAGTTTGATCCCTGGTACTATCCCCAAAAAAATCGTACAACAAACACAAAGGAAAGCCAAGTAAACATTAAAAAGGAAGGAGCAGGAGGGAAAATTAGCTCTCACAGGTAGCAGAATGCACTGCAAGGCTCTTTAACTGTTATCTCCTAGAGACTTTTGTAGTAGTGGACAGTTTTCACAACTACTGTTTCTAAGTGTAAGATAAAGAGGACCATGAAACTGATCACCTTCTAGGTGGCCTGCGATGTTAGAAGGACACACTCTGGGCAGGTCTGGACGGAACAAGGAGTGTGATCCTGGCGCGGCATCTGGGCCTCTGATCCTTCCTCTCTGGACAGCTCTCCTGTGCCCTGCTTTCTGGTCACCATGAGGCGAGAGCAGCCTGGCTCCTCCCTGTCATTTTGCCGTGGCATTCCTGCTTGGATCCAGGCCAAGGCCACGAGGGCCCTACGACCACGAGCCCAGCTGAAGCTCTCCTCCCTGGGGTCCCACATGTCAGGATCTTACCAGAAACCAGGAAGCTGTGTAACATGCACTGCCCCAGGTAGTGCAGTGAGCGCTCTCAGCGCAGCTACTGCAACTAAGTAACCATTTTTTATTTTACACTACTTAGTTGCAGTCATTTTAAATAGCCACGTGTGGTTCATGACTGAAAAACTAACCAAACAGTATTAGCATAAACCTTTTTTTTTAAATGAACTAGTAGTATATCTCTCTCACCTATCTTCCTTGAGTGCATGCATAGGTTTTTGTTTTTGTTTTTGTTTTTGTTTTCTGGTCCTGCTTTTCTCCTTCCCCCCATCCTAGTCCTTTTTTTTTTTTTTTAAAGAGCTTCCAATTTCATAATATCTATTGTACATTTTGGGATCTTTCTTATTCTGTAAGCTTCTCTCACACTAAGGGGACACTATGACGATTACACATGTGGGTCTGATTTATTTCACTTATGAATATGGTTTCTAGTTGCACCCGCTTACCTATAGGAAGTGGGGTTCTTTTGTTTGGTTTTGTTTTTATAACTGGCTGAGCCTGCGCTGGGGTGGGGAAGGAGGCTGGCGCAGCATGTGGTGCCAGGGATCGAACCACAGTCCCTGTGCACTTGGCTAAGCTTGCCTCAGCAAGCGCTTTAGACTGCTGAGCCATCTCACCAGCCCTGCACCCACCCACTTACCTACGGAGGACTCAGATTTGTGTTTTATAGCTGAGTGCATTTTACACTCATTGTATAAAAAGACCACTTCTTTTTCACCCATCCCTAGGTTGATAACACCACAATGTAAAGGAGGACTGGTTTCGGTTGCTCAAGGCTTCTGTCTGTGATCCACTGGATCCACAGCGGAAATGTCCCTGCAGGACAATGGACTTCCAGGGAAGTGGGAAGCAGAACAGGGAAATGGAGCTGGGAGCAAGGGGCCCTGAGGCCACGCCTCCATGCCCACCCAGACTCGCCCCGAAGGGTCCTCCCCCACCCCTGGGGTAGACTGCAGAGCTAACCAAGGTGCCGCTCCCTCCTAGCCGCATTACCATGTGTAGACATAAATTTTGTGACGTCATGTGTGACACAGACAAATACTGGCTACGTGAAAGACAGCGTCGACGTTGCAAAGCATTTTTAAAACATGACAAATGAAGCAGCTGGCTTTCATTTAAAGAAAGATCAAGGCAGGCTCTTATTGATAGCACTCTCGAGTGACACCTTCGAACATATCCGCATCTCAGAGTAGGAAAATTACACAGATGCTGCACAAGTACACAGAAAATAAAACTTTCTCTGGCTCAAAAATGTAACTGAAGACAAATAAGCTTGATTAACCTTTCAATTTTAGTGTATATGCTGCCAAAGCAAACA
Source organism: Myocastor coypus (assembly GCA_004027025.1). Taxonomy (NCBI): domain Eukaryota; kingdom Metazoa; phylum Chordata; class Mammalia; order Rodentia; family Myocastoridae; genus Myocastor; species Myocastor coypus. The sequence continues at coordinate 4,532 of PVJA010044694.1, read as the reverse complement.
TGATAAGTTTGATTATGGAAAGATGTGTATTTTTAAACGACAAAAACAAGCCACCCCAAATAAATTTAAAGACCATGACAAACAAGAAAAAAACACAAGAACTATGAAAAGAAAGTACTAATAACCATCCTGCACAAAAATAAAACTTGCCAGGGCTGGAGCAATAGCTCTGTGGACTAAAGCCACTGCTCAGGCAAGCTTAGGCAAGCACAGGGACCGCACTTCAAGCCCTGGAAACACATACCACGCCAGCTCTGCCCCCAGTGTGGACTGAGCCAGCCAGAGTCCAGTCCTCGTGGCGCAAGCCTGTAATCACAGCGCTGGGGAGACTGAAAGCAGGAGGACCCCCACAAGTCGGAGCTGCACAGCGAGACCCTGAAACAGCCAAATACATAAACAGTAAAAGCACAACTAAAAGTTGGACAACTGAGAGAAAAATGTAAACCCTATTGAAAACAGACAAAAATATAAACATAAAATGAACCAAGAAAAATCAGATATGTGAGACGATGCATCACTTTACTCATAAGAGGAACACATCATCAGGGGCGCAAGCCCCTGCCTGGCAAGCGCAAGGTCCTGAGTGCCATCTCTGGCTCTGCAAGAAAGAGAGAAAGAAAGAAAGAAGGAAAGAAATCTCATCAAAATAGCTTTTCCAATTCATCACCTTGGCAAACCTGAAAAGCTTCAATTACTACTTGCAAAACCAATCGTACATGGCTGATGAGAGGACATAACGGCTCAGTTTGTATAAGGAAGGGAAGGTTTGGCAATAACTTTTGACACAGCAAGGTCACTTCTTGGAATTCTCTTCTGAACAACAGGAAGGCGTACGTAGGCATTTTCTGTTGACTCATTCATAAGCGCAAAACGTTGAGCGCTCCCGGACTGTCTGCGCACAGGAGACCGGGTGCACCGCGCTCGTGCACCCCACGTGACGTACGGAACAGTAGCGCTGGGCGACGCTCAAGGGAGGAGGAGCCCAAGGCGCTGCTCCCGAGTAGAGGCGGTGAAGAGGCGCAGAGGACAGGAGCTGTACGCTCCCTGAACTCCATCATTTTAGTACGCTTATAGGAGAAACACATTTGCTTTTAACTGTAAAGTTCAGGTAGTAAGAATGCCAGGATTAACCATTCCATGCACAGTTTGGAACATTCATTCTTTCATTTGCTGCATATTTATCAGCCCAAAAGGATATTTTTTTAAAGCATGGCTAAAAAATATGTGCTCAAAATATTAACATTCATCTCTTTTAATGTTCTTTGCAGAGTATATTTTGTTCTTCTACATTTATTTTTTCCCAGTTTTGGGAATCAGAAATTAAGGGCAAGAATATTTAAAAGGAGCTCTGTAGACAGTAAAAATGACAAAGTGATCATATGCACCCAGGAACAGAGGGGGAGGAGTGTGGTACTCCCATGCTGGAGAGGGCATGACGGATGCTTCAGGAACCACAGGAAGGCGTCAAAGAAAAAAGTGTAAAGAAGATGAAAATATCCATAAAGCAACACTAGGCCTGAAAAAAAACATAATGAGGTTCTAGAGCTGAAAAATATAATAACTAAGATAATCTAAAGGCAGATATTAGAAGATAGAGAAAGTATTCAGTGAACATAAACACAAAAAAAATGAAACAATCGAGTATAAGAAACAAGACTGGGAAAAGCTGAACAGAGCCCACGGGACCACAACAAGCTGACCAACACATACATTTCAGAATCTGAGGGGAGAAAAGAAAGAACGAGGGGTCTCAGGTACTCTTTTGTTGTTGCTGGCACAAATCCCCGACACCCAAGATGAAGGAAGGAAAGGTTTACTTAGCGCACAGTTACTGGAGGTTTCAGTCCATACCCAGCTAGATCCAAGGCAGAGAGGCACATGGCAGGGGGCAGCCTTTCATGGTGGCAGCTAAGCGCAGAGGGCAAACTGCAGGAGGAGCAGTAAGAATGGCTACAGAGAGCGAGTTTATCTCTCTTACACAGTTTTCAGGCTCTCTGCCCCAGGCTGGGGGAAGTACGCACACCCATAATCCCAGCAGCACGCACATGCACAATCCCAGTAGATCGTGAGTTAGTCTCAAACTCTAGAAGTTCCTGTCCCATGACTACATGAGGCCTTGGGGACAGCTAGACACAAACCATCACAAATGGGTAGAGAGAATATTTAAAGAAATGATATCTAAACAGTCCCTAGCGGGGCGTGGTGGCACACACCTGTAATCCCAGCACTGGGGACGCTGAGGCAGGAGGATTGGTGCGAGTTCGAGACCAGCCCGGGCTACAAAAGTGAGCTCAAGGCCAGCCTCAACTGCATAACGAGACCCTGTCTCAAAAAGACAAAAAAAAAAAAAATAAAAAGTCGCTAAATCTGATAAAAGACATAAATACCCAAGAAAATCAACCAACTCCAAGCAGCAAGCGCTCAGAGAAACTTATGCTGAGACGTGTTACCATTCAAGTTTAGCAAAAGAAAGTTAAAGAGAGAGTCGAACTCAGCAAGCAACGTGATGACATCACAGGATGCTCAGCACATCCTCGGCACGTGCTTACCCAAAGCGATGGAGGTCAGATGTTCATGGAAGAGCGTCCCTGCTGACCACAAGTCCTACGTCCAGCACCACGGCCTTTCGGAAGTGGCCCCTCAGCTCCCTGGCCTTCGGATGTTCAAGCTTGCAGAAGCACCAGAAGCACGTGGGGTGAATCCTCAGCCTCCACAGCCATCAAAGCCAGCTCCCAGAATCCTCTCCTCTTACTTATCTGTCCATCTCTCTGTCTATCTCCCATCAGTTCCGTTCATCTTGGGATCACTGCGCAAACAGGTGGCTCCTACAGAGACAACAAACAGCGCAATCCTGAGAAGCACAAGCACCAGCCCTGCTGTACACTGTGACAATGTAAAATGGTTCAGACGCCGTAGGAAACAGTATGAGCGTCCTTGAGAATGTTTTAATCTACATTATCAGATCCAGCAATTTCTCCAAATAGAAACCCTAACTTTTAAGAGCTATTTGTGCGCCTGGATTCACAGTACTATCCAACAGCTAAAACATGAAGTACTCACTGTGGATAAACAAAATGTGGCCATAAGACAACGGGATACTCCTGAGCCTTACTAAGCAGGAAAATGTTTATGTATGATACGACACAATGAACCTGGAAGAAAATTATGCTGCTCCAGATAGACAAAAGTCACAAATGCAGAAAGCAGACCGGCTATTGCTAGAAGGTGAGGGTAGGCGGAGGGAAAATCTTTATGTATAGATAACCAGATAACCAGGGTGGAAAGATTTCCCTTGGCAGCGACCTGCCTCGCTTTGAGGGTCTCTGGGACAGGCCATTCGGATGCGTTTCAGATACGATCCTGCTACATTGCTTTGTAATAGGTGAATAAAGGCAAAATGCTTAATATTATCACAAAATTATTTCAGGTTCTTTTGACTTTCTTTGATTATACTGTTATTTATAGCTGGAAAGAGAGAAAAGGAGTGACTTTAAAAATCAGAACTGCATGATATTAAATATAGAGTTTTATTGAAATGTGATTAATCTGATCAATCTAGACAGCTAAACTAGATAATTCAAGCCTCCACACAGATATTTTGGATCATGTAATCATGCTAAAGTAAGTAATCCAGCCTGGCTGTCTGAATCAATCAAGCCAACCAAGTGTTTGCAAAATTCCTCTTTTGTTTGCACTGAGCAGATACAGTTCAAATACATAAAGTCAGCTTTTAAAACTCCTCATGGGACTAAATTGGCCATGGAGTGCTCCATGTTTAAATTTTCAGCATCTTCTCTTAACAACTTGTTTCACCAGAAATATGGTCCAGAGTTCAGGGTTAGGGACAAGAGGTGCAGGACTGTTTATTGTCATTTTGTGGACTCCTTCAGCTTTTTAAAAACCAGAGTTCATGTCCTTGCCACGATCCTGGCATCCCTTTCTAGGTCACTACTTTTTCTCCTCTTTTTCCTGACACACGTCTGGAAATGTACCAGCCACTCTCCTAGCAAGCTTCAAGCAGGCCTGTGGCGCACAGACCACAGAGTGGCACCCCCCCCCCCGCCCTTGACACTCCCCTCGGCTTCCCTCTCCTTGAAGCTGGATGCATTCCCGTCTAGCTCCGCTGTGCAGTGGACACATCAGGCAGCTTGGCAGGAGGATAGCGTCGGGGAAAAGACACCGTTGTGCACCTGAGGGCCCGCCACACCCGCCACACCCACACCTGCCTCCTGTGTCACACACAGTTGTGCATTCCCGTCTCTCCCGCCACTCACAGCCCTGGCCACTAGTTTCCTTCTCATTGCACAGGTGCCTAGTTATGGTAATAATAATGATGGCCACCTCGTCAGAGCTTAGTAAGAGCCAGGCACTGCGTTACCCACTTTATACATGAGGTCACCTCTCAATATACCCACTTGAAGCTGGAAGTAGCCGGGTGTGGTGGCTCACGCCTGTAATCCCAGCACTCGGGAGGCTGAGGCAGGAGGATTGATGTGAGTTCGAGACCAGCCTGGGCTACAAAAGTGAGCTCA
>PVJA010044693.1:5619-15985 GCA_004027025.1 Myocastor coypus | reverse complement strand
AAAAATAAATAAACAAAAGTTCTGAAACAAGAAAAAATAAAAAAAGAAAACACATGGTTACATCTTCTGTACCTAATTTGTATTCACCAGATAGTTGAGTTATAAATTCACTTTATTTTTTTATTTACTTTTTTATTTTTTTATTTTTTTATAAATTCACTTTAAAGTTGTGATTTTTGTCACATCTCTGAAATTGTTATCTGTGCTATTTCTGGCTGAAAGGTTACAGCGAACAAAATCACAAGGTTTAAAGCTTTGTTGAAGCCGGGCGTGGTGGCGCACGCCGGTAATCCCAGCACTCGGGAGGCTGAGGCAGGAGGATCGGTGCGAGTTCGAGACCAGCCTGGGCTACGAAAGTGAGCTCAAGGCCAGCCTGAACTGCATAGCGAGACCCTGTCTCAAAAAGACAAAAAAAAAAAAAAGCTTTGTTGAGTTGTGTGTGTGTCATATCTTAAGTTTTTTTTGAAGATAATTGAATTTATTAAGTGTCTTTTTTTTTAAGCAAAAGCATTTTAAGTATTTTTCTCTTAACGTCGTAAATTTTTAATTTGTGTTACAAATTAATTTGTTACAGGGTTGGCTGGTGGATCTCATTAATAGATTTGGCTTATTAAATGGATTCCAGATTCTACATGATCGTTTTGTTAATGGGTCTGGATTAAATGTTCAGATAGTTGCAGCTCTTATTAAGTAAGTTATGCTTTAAATTTTTAGTATTCTATACAAATTACTTTTCCTTGAATTGAGTCTCCGCATTCTCCAGTGTTCATTTTAAAATAAGTTGCATTTGTTATAAATGTTGAAACTAGTTTGTGAGTGTACTTCTGGAGAAAGAAACTAATTATAGAAAGTTAATGTTTTGTTTTGTTTTGTTTTGTTTTCAGACCATTTGGCCAGTGCTATGAGTTTCTTAGTCAGAGTACATTGAAAAGATACTTCATTCCAGTTATAAAAATAGTACTCCAATTTTTAGAAAACTTAACTCTTGAAGAAGTAAAAAAAGAAACAAAGAATGAAGCTAAAAATGATGCCATTTCAATGATTATTAAATCTCTGAAGAATTTAACTTCCAGGATTTCAGGACAAGAAGAAATTGTAGAAACTTTAGAAATTTTAAGATTAAAAATGATACTCTGGTAAGATACTTTCTGCCTTAACAATTGTGTACACCAGGGGCAGCGTTGGCATGGCATGTAAGTGCTTTAGTCTGATGAGTTATCTGGCCTGCCTACAATAACTATTTTTATTATGAAAACTTTTATTTTTTTTGATAAGAGAAAAGGCAAAAGAAGGGTTGGTGAGTTACTGTTTTTTTAATAATAATTAAGGCAGAAAATAATTATTGATGTTAGTTTCTTACGTGAATTCTTAACAATATTTAACTGAAGTCTTCCTTACAGGTTGTTACAGATTTCGTCTTTTAGTGGGAAGATGAATGCATTGAATGAAATTAATAAGATAATATCTAATGTGTCATATCCTCGACAGCATGGTAATTGTGAGGAAGAGTGGCTCACAGCTGGGCGAATGGCAGTAAGATATTTTTGTGAATAAGAATATTATAGTAGAGCCAAATGCAGAACAAGGTCAAAGAGAATAAGTAGCAAATAGAATGTCAAATACTGTGCCATGCTACAAATTTTGGTGTTTAAAATGTCTATATGTGCTAGTTTCATTTTAGTACCAGCTTATCGTACTTCATAAAAAAATTAAGAAAATTTTTGTTACGTTTACTTCAGTAACAATCATTTTGGTTTATGTCTTGTACTCTAAATAACTACTTTGAAGATACTGACACATAAAGTAAGAACTTTTTAAAAAATGTATTTAGATAGGATCTAGAGACTGTCACTATATACATCTGACTTGCAGTGATTCTCCTGTTTTCAGCCTCCCGAAGCACTGAGAATATAGGCATGCACCCACTGTGCACAGTTTCAGTCACCCTCTCTGTGTGCACCAGCAGCGGACTGGCACAACACACTGGGGATTCAGTTGCTGCTGCACTCTGTCTAAGCAGGCACTGTAGTCTGCTGAGGTATCGGGCTATGTGGCTTACCTGCAACAACTGTTCCTTTTCTTTTTTTTGGTTTGAAGTCATGACCTTACACTTGCCAGGCAGGTACTTGTGCCACAGAATATTTTGAATTAATAGATTTTTTATGATACTTTACAGGAGAGTCAATCTAAACAAATTCACAAATATGAACTGAAGAGACATACTCATATAGCAGAGGTAGTAATATTTATGTGCATTAGGTTGTTATCCTGTGTTACTAATTGCACATTAATGTGTTACAATTTGGATTTAAAATGTATTATCTTGTATGTAAAGTAGAAATTCAACAAAATTGCATTAAATTATTAGTTTTTCTTTTGTGACTGCGTCAGTCTACCCCTTGAGTATGGCTAGCAGGATGTATGGTGCCTGTAATCATACTGTGTTCCCTGTGCAGGTGCTTTAGACCACTAAGCTGTCTTGCCAGCCCTTCAGGAAATTACTGTATGTTAATTTGCACTAAAACTTAAACATGCGATAATAGTGTGTCACAATTGTGAATACATAACTTTTTGTTTTTACATGTATTATTTTGACCTTTGAGTTTCAGTTTTTAATTAGAAGCTCCAGCTATGACTATCTTGCTTTTTTTTTTTTTTTTAAGCTTTTTAGTTTTTTGCATTGAGACACATTTTTTATCCTTAGGAGTGGATACAGAAAAATAGTATCTTATCCATAGTGTTGAAGGATAGTCTTCATCAGCCACAGTACGTGGAAAAGCTAGAACAGATGCTTCGTTTTGTAATTACCCAAAAGGCCCTCACATTACAAGACCTTGACAATATCTGGACAGCACAGGTAAAAATTTTCTTTTTTATGAGAAATACTTGAAAAATTAAGGTTAGAAGTATCTTATTGTAATTACATACAAATTTGTATTGTTTGATTTTTAATAATTCATTTGCTGTGTTCCAAATACTGTGAAGAATTGTATAAAATTAAAATTACCAGTTTTAAAGGTATTAAAATTTATAGGTTGCTTTAGACTAGAGTCTTTAGTCAAATAGTTATTATCAGAGCCTCTGTTAAAGTATAATCTGTTGTTACTAAGGTTTTAACTGAAATGTATAAAGAAAAATTGTCACAGAACTTTATTATAAAAACATTGAAGAATATAACGGTTCATAAGAAGCTTGACATGAGAAAAACTAATGTATTGTTTGCTTTATTATCTTCAGGACAGGATTATGTTTGTTTGTTTATTTATTTATTTATTTGTGGGACCGGGGTTCGAACTCACAACCTTGTACTTGCAAAGCTGGCACTTGGACCACAGAGATATCTCCCCAGCTCCAGGACAAGTTTGTTTGTTTATTTATTTATTTATTTTAAAGAATTTGTTTTTTTTATTTTATTTATTTATTTCTTGTTTCAGAACCTTTATTTGTTTATTCACTCATTTTTATGGCCAGCTCAGCCCACCCCGAGGGCAGGGCTGGTGCAGCATGTGGTGCCGGGGATTGAACCGCAGTCCCTGAAGCCACCCAAGCTTTCCCAAGCAGGCGCTTTAGACCACTGAGCCATCCCGCCGGGCCCCTCCAGGACAAGTTTATATTCATAGATCACTTAGGAAATACTATTAATCACTAGGGGTGTGTGTGTGTGTGTGTGTGTGTGTGTGTGTGTAATGTGTTTTACTAGACAGTGTCTAAGGAGCCTTTTTTTGACAGGGATTGAATTCAGGACCTTGTGCTTGCCAGGCGAGCACTTACTTCACTGAGCTATCTCCCTCGCCCCCAAGGAGTTTTCACAGTGGGCTCTATCTGAATGCACGCGTGTGTGTGTATTTTTCTGTTTATTTTTTTGGTACAAGATCTCACTACACAGCTGGACTCATAAAGATCCTTCTGTTCTCATCCTGGTCAGTGCTGGGATTACAGGTGTGCACTACTGTGCTTGGACTGTGCTTGCCAAAGCAAGCACATAGTCTCCTGAGCTATCTCACTATTTTTGATTGATTGATTGATTGATTGGTTGATTGATTGATTGATTGATTGATTGATTTTGGTGGTGCTGGAGATTGAACTTAGTACCTTACACTTGCTAGGCAAACACTTATTACACTGAGGTATTTCCTCAGCCCACCTGCCCTGTCTGTCTGTATGTCTGTCTGTCTGTCTGTCTGTCTGTCTGTCTGTCTATCTATCTATCTATCTATCTTACCTATCTATTTATCTGGCTAACTTGTCCAGGTTGGTTTTTAACTTTCTGTTCTCTTTCCTCAACCTCTCAGAAAGCTGTGAATATAGTTGTATACCACCATGGCTAGCACAAGGTTTTCTCTTAGAAAGACAAACCAAAAACAAGATAATCTTTTATTTTTTATTTGTTAAAATTTTATTTATTCATTTTTTTCTTGTTTCAGAACCTTTATTTGTTTATTCACTCATTTTTATGGCCCGCTCAGCCCGCCCCAAGGGCAGGGCTGGCACAGCATGTGGTGCCAGGGATCAAACTGTGGATACTGAAGCCACCCAAGCTTTCTGAAGCAGGCGCTTTAGACCACTGAGCCATTCCGCCAGGCCCCTATTTTTTATTTTTTAATGTATTTGGTTGTTGCAGGTTATCACTACACAGCTGGGACTTGTGGTGATCCTCCTGCTTTTAGCCTCCCCAGTGCTGAGATTGCAGGTTGACCTGCTAAACCCTAGACTCTAGCCATTTCAGCTCACCTTGTGGTAGGGCTGGTGTGGCATGTGATGCTGGGGATTGAACCGTGGTCCCTGTGCTTATCTAAGCAGGCACTTCAGTCCATTGAGCCATTTGACAGGCCCGAAATAGTCATTCTTGGTTTGTTTTGAATATCTGTTTTATTGTACTTCCTTTCTTAAAAACTTTTATGTAGATTCCTTAAACATCTGTTAGAATGTTGGATTGCTGAATTTTATATAAAATTTTTAGTATTGACAGTTCTGTAGTTACTTTGCATGAAAACAATGGAAATACTACTTTTTAAAAATTTTTCTTTCAACAGGCAGGGAAACATGAAGCTGTTGTGAAAAATGTACATGATCTACTAGCAAAATTGGCTTGGGATTTTTCTTCTGAGCAGTTTGATTATCTTTTTGATTGCTTTAAGGTAGTTATTAAAATAGTGAAGTATTGATGCTTCACTGGAATTTTTATTTATTTATTTATCTATCTTATCTATCTGTGTATTTTCTTGTTTCAGAACTTTTGTTTATTTATTTATTTTTATGGCCTGCTCAACCTGCCCTGAGGGCAGGGCTGACAGCATGTGGTGCCAGGGATCGAACTGCAGTCCCTGCAGCCGCCCAGGCTTTCCTAAGCAGGCGCTTTAGACCACTGAGCCATCCTGCTGGGCCCCTGATGCTTCACTGGAAGTGGAACCAATTAGGTCCATTTTGCTTCTGGGTAGTACACAATTGTTAGTATTCTCTCTTGACAGATACTGGTAAATTTATGTTGTATAAAAGAATAGTGTTTTAAAAAATTGTATATGAGATAAGGCCTCAGTATTTAATTTGGGATGGCTGTGTGCCCATTTTTTGTAGCCACCAATTGTTCTGCAACTTGCAATCCTCCTGTCTCATACTCCTGAGTGCTAGGATTACAGGTATGTGCCACCACACCTAGTCTTGGGTCCATGGATTGAACCTAGTTCCTTGTACATGTCAGGTATATGCCAATGCCTCTGAATTGTCTCCTTAGTCTCAAGAAAATCATTGTCTTTACAAGTCAGATCTTAACACTAACACTTGTTTTATTCAGTTATTATTTCGCCCACAGGGGGGGTGTGGGTGGACTGGGGTTCAAACTCATGACCTTACACTTGCCAGGCAGGCACTTGTGCCACACAGCTATCTCCCCAGCTCACCACTAACACTTGTATTATAAGAAATTCTGATGCAGTTGGAGGCTTAGCAGTTTTGATTAAAGTTAATTTTTGAGTTTGTTTCTTCTGATACTTCCTATTTTTATTTTAAAATAAATAGTACACCTCTGCAGACGAATTAAGTAATGAGAAAAACTTGAAAGCACTAGCTCTGGAAGATTATCAAAGATGAAGTGAGTTAGCCATTTGTAGGTTGTAACAATAATTTTATCATCCATATCTAAGCTGTAGCATAAAAATGAGTTCTTTATAAGCATTTTAAAGAATTTATTTGTAGTATTCAACAGTTATTTTGGCAGAATCTTGGTTGTTGACAGTCTCATGAATATAAAGTAGTCATTCTTATTCCAAATGATACTGAAGACTTTTTATGTGTTAGGGTAGGGGTAGTGTTCTTGTTCTTCTTTTGGTGAATATCTTATTACACACCTCCATTTTTCCTTGCCATACGGGTTTCACTTGAAGTGTTTGTACATGCTATACACTATCACCACCCATGTTCATTACAGTGATCATTTGTCAGCTTTTCAAAATCAAAACCATTTGTCATTAGGGAGGTACCCATTTCATAGAAAAAGTTTCAAATTTTGATGCTTTATGGTACCCCCCCACACCATTTTTTTTTTTTTTTTTCTTTCGCTCTTTCTGAGATGGTATCTCACTGTATTTTGTGCTGACTTGAGCTCACTTTTTAGGGAACCCACAAAGATCCTGCCTCCAGCCTCCTGAGTGCTGGGTTATAGGATTTACATCACATCCATCTTTTTCCTCTTATTGAATGTATAGTTCTGCTGTTGTGTATAGTATGTCATTTGTTTAATCTGGACTTTGAAGATTTTCTATGCAGCATACTTCTCAGATTTGTTTTACTTTGTATATAGGTCTGCATTCTACTTGAGATAGTTATTTGTGTATGATGGAAAAGTAAGACTCCAGATATATTATTTCTTAGGTGAATAGTTACATGATTCAGCATTTGTTGAAGAAAATGAATTTTTCATGGAATTGTTTGGCATCTTTGTAGTACATTATTCATAACCAACACGTCAGTTTTTCTTTTTGATTAATCTGTCTTAACTTGCTTCACTACTACAGATCGTGATAGTTTTCAAATTGAGAAATGCAAAGTATTAAAATTTTCTTGATAAATTTTGCTGCTGGGGCATATTCCTGGCTTTCAGTGTTTTGTGTTCTGCTAAGTTACTTACCCCTTTCTTGGCATTTGAATATAAATGTGGCATTGGAGAAATTTTCTTATCCAAACTTAGTAAGCTTTCAATTAGCTATTTCTTGTCATGAATATCTAGGGCAAGAATATTTGATTTACTTACAATATTACTATATTTTTAGGGAAGGGTGTATAGGGTGGTTGTTCAGGAGCTCACTTTTAGACTGGACTTGGTGATCTGCCAGCCTCCCAGGAGCTGGAAATACCAGCATGTGTCACCATACCTAGCCTTAGTTGCCATGTCAGTGTGCCATGGGAGTGGGGCTGGGACTGGCATGGCACATTAGCTTGGAATCAAACCCCCTGCCCCTCAGCCTGCTTGCAGGTGTTTTAATTCCCTGAACTATTTCACTGGCCTCTACTTACTGGATGCAGGGTCTCACTATGTTGTTCAGACATTCAGTGATTCTCCTGTCTCAGACTCCCCAGCCCTGGATTACAGGTGTGTACCACCATGCTGGGTTTGGGACCAGTATGGCAAGGGATGTAGTGTTGGGGATTTAATTTGAGTTTTTGTGCTTGTCAGGCAGGAGCTTAGACTGCTGAGCTATCTCCCTATCCTTAAGATATGAACATTGAAAAACCTTACTATGTTTAACACAAGTTTCAGAATCTCTTTATGTGACAGCATTTCAGGCTGGCATTAAACTAACTCATTTTGTAGCCAAGTGAGCTCAAAGTTGCATTGGTCCTCCTGCCAAGATGATAGGCCTGCATCATTTTCTCACTTTTAATTACATAATTTTTAAAAATGAGAAGTGATTCCAATATCTCTTAGATAATAGTTTGTCCTGGAACTAGGTAAATGAGTTTGTTGCTAAGTGAGGAATTATGAATAGTATATGTATTATACTTACTAGAACACAAAGTACTCCAAGGAAACTCCCAGTGTGCTGACTTCGCTTTTATTTGCATAACTTCCATTCAGTTGTGGAACTGTACTGAAATCAGCAAAAGTACAGTATTGAGTAACCAAAGTTGTACCTACCAAAAGAGACATTGACATCGTATAAACAATATGAATGAAATTTTACAATAAAAAGACAGTCTAGGTCCAGTGGATTGCAAGTTTGAACAGTTATTAACAAAGTGTCTCGTTACAGAAAGAAAAATAAGATTTTTTAAAATGTCTTTAGCACATGGTCTGCAGGAACTACAGAGTCTTTCACTACGTAGATCTGACTTGTACTGATTCTACTGTTTTCAGCTTCCCAAGTGCTGGGATAATAGGCATGTACCACCATACCTAATCTCAGTTGCCTTCTTAGTGTGCCCTATGGGTGGCGCCAACACCACATGCAGGGAATTGAACATTGGCCACTTAGCTGTGCCTAAGCAGGCACTTTAGTTTGCTGTGCTGTCTGGTGGGCTCTAAAGAATTTTTATATGGCTTGAAATTACTAATACATATATCTTGTGTATATGGATGGGATTGTTTGCTGAGTACTATTTTATTTTCTCAAATGCATTGACACATAGAAATTTAGTATTCACATGCTGTCGGTTTGTGTGTCTGAGACATTAGAATAGTTTACACAAAGATGTGATTAAAATGGTAGTAATCTAATGGAAGTAAATGTTTAATAAGTTACATGGTCTTCATATGACTTAAATATGTTTTTTAGGCAAGTTGGACAAATGCAAGCAAAAAGCAACGTGAAAAACTCCTTGAGTTGATATGTCGTCTTGCAGAAGATGATAAAGATGGTGTGCTGGCACATAAAATGTTAAATCTTCTTTGGAATCTGGCCCATACTGATGATGTACCTGTAGACATCATGGATCTAACTCTTAGTGCACACATAAAAATATTAGATTATAATTGTTCCCAGGTTTGTGGTTGCTTCTCTGTTCAATTATTTTTATTCCCCATCCCCATGATAGATCTTAGTGTCAGAATACTTGCAATTTAATCCATCTGTTAATAGTGAAGAGCAGGCTTAATTTGGTGATAGAAGCCTGGCAGTACCCCACCCCCACCCCCCTTTTTTTTTTCTCATTAAACTGCATTTTAGTGGGTCTCAAAATCTGACAGATTTTTGGTGAAATTATTTCCAGTAAAAAGAATGGGTTTACAAAACTCATAACAAAAACTGCCACATTTCCTTTATTTTTTTTCAGCATATTTTAATGTATATTAAGCATTTTGCCTATTCAGCTTTACATAGGGAGAACAAACTTACTAAATGGTATTATAGGTGGCGTGGGAGATAGCTTCGTGGAGCAGGTGCCTTCCTGGCAAGTGGAAGATCCTGAGTTTGATCCCTGCTAACTTCCTTATGAGCAAATTGAGAAACTTTTTTAATGGTCTCTTTATTCATTTATTTATTTGGCACAAAGTGTTACTACTCAGGTTAGACTTGCCTTCTTAGCACTTGTGTTACAAGTACTCCACCATGCCTGGTTTCTTTGACTGGCTTAGCACCCAGGATTAAGGGAGGAATTGAACCCCATGTCTTTGTGTTTACTAGGCAGGCACTTAAACCATGGGCTATCTCTTCAGCCCCAGGCCTACATCTACATGTTAATAGTACATTTAGCTATAATCTTGGACTTTATTTTAGGTTTTTTTTTTTTTTTTTGTCTTTTTGAGACAGGGTCTCACTATGCAGTTGAGGCTGGCCTTGAGCCCACTTTTGTAGCCCAGGCTGGTCTCGAACTCGCACTGATCCTCCTGCCTCAGCCTCCTGAGTGCTGGGATTATAGGCGTGCACCACCACGCCCAGCTGTTTTAGGATTTTTGTTAATAGTGTCATGCCAGTTTCAAAGATCAGTTGAAAATTAGCATTATGCAGGTATCTTGTGCTATTGAGTAATTTAAAGATAATAAGCAATGCATTAACCACTGTTATCCTATTTGTTTCAGAATTTTTCTTTTTAAAAAATAAGAATGTAAATAGCAACAGTATATTTTTTCTTTTTTACTTTTCTGGGGAGTGATTATGGCTCTTCATACTCTGCTATGTCTCCATGTTTAAAATTCTTATTTTCAAAAAAGATCTTACTGATCATCAGCAAGGGGGAGCTCATACTTTTGTTGCTCGTAGTGCTGTATAGTTTAAAAATAAGAAATGATTATGTTTTCAGCTTTTCCCTGTCTTACTTAAACTTGAGTTTAATTAAATAAAGTCAGCCTACATTTTTGGTTGGAAAACTAATTGGGAAGATTCTGAAGGATTCATTAAACTACTTGCCTGTATTTTCTTTTTTAAAGAATTTTTTA